>OV651825.1:33956629-34135606 GCA_927349885.1 Psylliodes chrysocephalus
AAAAAATTATAACCCTTTGACATTGGTTGTTTTTTACTTAGATTTTCATAAAAAATAAACGGAACTGCAAACATGTTTTACTATCGTAATAACGAATAGCAACATAATTTTTTTTTCACATTTATCACTGGTTTTATGAAAAAGGTGGCAAGAATTGTGATATTTTTAAATGTATCACCAGTGGTACCACATGTAGTTACCCGATTTATTGGATTATATAATAATAATAATAATAATAAAAATAATAATAATAATAATAATACTCTCCCTAATTCACCCCCTTACGAGTGAATTTTAACCCCAAAAGCTGAGCTTGTCCGGGGAAAGGGACGACTATTATTATTATTTGCCGTGGCGCTCCGGGGCGACTTAAAGATGATTGATGGTGCCATTTTTGACTTACAGGTGAGGAAAACCCGGAAACCTCACCCACCATCATCGAGACGGTAATGTATGGCGAATTTTTTTAATCTGCATGTCATATCAACAGAAATTGAATTTCTATTAATACGCCACACATCAAATCCTAAACCGAACCATGCAATTTAATTAAAAATCCACATGGTCTGGTCTGGGATTCGAAACCCAGCAGTCTCAGACTCATAAACTTGCCTATAAATGAATATAAGCGCGATAGACCGCTACACCACCGTGCCCGATTACTATCACATTCAACTGAACTTGGTTGTTTTTAATATTTATCACTGTGACATTTTTGTTAAAATGTTTCATTTTAAACTGCTGTAAATAGGTGCCTTTGGTTTGGTAGTTTTAGTCCCAAAAAAATCTATGCATATACAGGTACTCATTCCGCTTTGATTTGCTCGAAAAGTTAAAATTTTATAAAAAATTACATTGGCTGTTTAAAAACTCATTATAATCCCTGAAATGTGATAATTAGGTAAATTAAATTAAAAAACAAATAAAAAAAGTTTATTAAATTAATATTTACTCTTACAAAATAGGTTCTTGTAAGTTAACAAGCAATTATGCAGATATTACTAAGTAAATGTACTTGCTTAAATTCACACAGGAATGTGGTTTTAACATGTTAAATTAACTAACCCTTCTTATAACTCTTTCCACATGTATTCTTAGAGATGTAATTCGTTTACTTAATTGTACATCTTCTGGAAAACTTTTTTCATTCTGTGATACACTAGATGTGGCTTTACTAAAGTGCATCCCATGTTTTCAAGTAGCTGAATATTCTGAAACCCCTATCTGCCATTATATGGGATCCAGGAACCAGTTGGTTATACACCTAAGAATTTATAGTAGCCTCATTTTCAATTTCCTAAAGGGGACAATAATTAGCAGAAATTGCTGCTACATCTTGATAATCCGGTGTATTTTTATTACAAAGTTCACGAGAAACATCGCTAGTAAAAGGTTGATTTTCTTCTTTCCAAATTTCTAGGAACACTAATAAATATTTTTGAAGATGAATGTGAATCATTATCACATTCTGGAATAAAACACTTTTTCGTAGTCATAATATTTATAAAAAGTACAAAATTAAACACTCAAATTCCAAATAAATTCTTGATCGAGACACTATGATGACAGATGCCATACACAGTGCTGTCATTTTGCCATTTTCTGAATTATTAAGTGACTTTTAAAACAATGAAACTTTAAATATGGTAAAAGTTTAAACAGAAATACTTTCAAAAAACATTTGATATTATATATTTACAAGATATTTGTTTAACGATGTTTTAGAAGTCTAAAAGTAAGGAGTACACAAACGAACGTACATCACTTCCCGTAAACCTTCTAACCGGCAACGTTGTGGCGCTAGCTCCTATTGGTCTATTCCCGGTGACGTCATAAATTTAAAAAAATTCATAACTCCGGCAAATGAATAAATAAAAAAAAATATAGTTTTATTTTGAACTCTATTATGCATAAAAAAAATTCAAAATTTTTGAACATGCCCCATTGATTTTTAATCTCTCATAATATTGTGTTACTACTTCCAATGTTCGAAAATAGTAAAATAATTATAAGGCATAAACTTTACACAAGACCGCAAAAGCATCTAGTTTTTAGTTTTAAATATAAATGATTGAAGAGAGTAAAAGAAACGAATTAACTTTTAAATAACCCTGTAAAAGTCGCCACGATTAGAAGTTCGTATTTAAACTCTGAATTGCTTTAAAATAACATGCGGATTTTGATTTATGCCTATATTAATAAACTTCAAAGACTATTTTTTGTTTTGAAAACTTCCTGAATTAAAGCAGTAATATCTGACCTGGAAAAACTTATTATTTATGTATAAGTTTAATCTCCATATTAATTAAAAGCCATTTAAGTGACGGAAAATCGATGATGACAAATGGGCAAAAAGAAAAACTTGACCATTGACATATTGTTATTCATTTGCGACCCTTTTACGAATTTTTATAAAGTCAGAATTTCTCTATAAAATACAGGGTGGCAAAAATTTAATAACTATTTAAGTTTATTAAATGGGAAAAAATATATGCGTTTTCAAAATATCATGTACAGTAGTGGTCGCCAACCTCTCAATGTGTTGAGTTACTTTGTTAATTTTGGAATAAACAGCGAGCTACCCACACGGAAGCCACGTAACGCAACGTAAATGAAATAATCCACAGTTAATTTATCATTATATATATTTATTTTACTATTTAACTGGTAATACATAATACATAGGTACTAATAATAAACTAATAACAAAATAACTAATATTACTATTACGTACTTGTTCATAGTTACATTCCTACCTACCAAACGAAGGTGTTTGAAAAATAAACACAAACTTTTATCCAGCCACAACGGCATGTCACGTAAGATTTAAAAATAGTTAATAATAACAATAAAAAACTAACGCACTATCATGAACATAAATATTGAAAAATAAAAAAGCACGTTCAATGAGAAGGCTGACACTCAGACTCATCGATCATTTTTTTAATGTTTGCAGTATAATTTGATACAGCCATTCGAATACAATTATCCAAATGTTCATCTGTAAGTCGATTGCGATATTTGTTCTTAATAAACTTCATATTGGAAAAAGAAGATTCACACAAATAGGTTGAACTGAATAATGCTTTCACTTTCAAGGAAACACGGCATAGAACTGAATATTTGTCTTTACTTACAATAGGCCAGATACATTTGGTACTTGAGACTAACGATTTTAAGGCTAAATCATTTTGAAACTCAATTACTTCCATTTCTGTTGCAGCGATGTCTTCGCCAAAGTTCTGCATAACACAAAATGCAAACTGTTGGATATCAATTTCCATAAAGGGTGAAACAACAAACTGCGCTACTAAAGCCATTTCGTTGAAATCCTTAAAACGATTTTTGAAGTTATTCTTCAGGGTAGAAACTATTTCTACATGATATTTGCTGTCATAGGGTTCTAATGGATTTTGAGATATTTTTTCTGAAAGAATAGGAAAATGCTTGGCATCGCTGTTAATTAGGTTTTGTTCCCAAAACTCCAACTTTTTGATAAATACTTTTATATCAGAAAACATTTCCGCTAGTTCTTTGTCTCTTCCCTGAAGCTGCAAATTAAGTTCGTTTAATTTTTTTGTAATGTCCACGAGAAAACCAAAATCTCTAAGCCAGATTGAATTTTCTAGTTCCGGAGTCGGTTCATCGCGTTGTTTAAAAAATTGAACTATGCCAGATAGGACATTATTAAAACGTTTCAGCACGCGTCCTCTACTTAACCATCGGACTTCAGAGTGAAGGAGTAGGTCCCCGTATTGACAGTCAACTTCATCGGCCAAGGTTTTGAATAATCTTCTTTGTAACGCTTGAGCTCTAATCTTGTTCACAATTTTTACCACCAGTTTCATAACGTTGTTTAGTTTCAGGAAATTTCCACATAATTCTTGCTGATGGATAATGCAGTGGTAACAGAGAAATTGCGGAAAAGTTGTATCTTTACGACATAACGCCACCAGACCCTTATCACAACCCACCATAGCTGGAGCGCCATCGGTTGTCAAGCCTATCATTTTCGATATTGGAATTTTCTCGGAAGAAATAATATTTTTTAAATGAGAAAACAACTCCTGTCCAGTAGTGTGTCCTTTCAGTGGAATAAACTTCAAAAGATCTTCTTTAATCGTAAAATCACTAAAAACCATCCTGACGAACACGTCCATCTGGGCAGTGTCAACGACATCTGTGGATTCTTCCAGTTGAAGTGAAAAATAAACACAGTTATCTAAGTCAGTTCTTAACTGTAAAAAAATATCATTGCTCATTACTTCTACACGTCTCATCACTGTATTAGCAGAAAGTTGCATAGATTTTATAGCTGAAACTATCTCGTCTTTATTTATAAAGTTGGCAAATAACGAATCAGCAGTTTCTAAAAACGCCTGTTTTATCATTTCCCCGTCTTCATAAGGTTTCTTTTTTTGTGCAATTATCTGGGACACACGTTACGATGCTTCAGTTGCAGCCTTATTTTTGTCGACTGTTCTTAAAACTATTGATTGTTCTCCAATTAACTGCTTTTTTAACTGTTTCAGTTCCTCCTTTCTGGCGGCAGAATGTAGTGGGAATTATTTTTCAAAATTAGAATGTACAGTTTTATGATGTCTCTCAATATTTCCATTTTTAGCAACGGAGACCGAAGTATTACATAACAAACACACATTTTTATCTTTAACTTCTGTAAAAAAGTATTGTTCTTCCCATTCCGAATGAAAGTGGTATGTCTTTACCTTCTTACAACTGCTTGCCATAATATTACTTTTTGTTGTTCTCTACTAACCCAACCGCTGGACGTTGGTTACGCGTTCAGTTTTAAACTAAGCGCAATGTTGCCGCGCCGTGCGTATTTATCCCGTTCAAAGCAATCCTGATCGTTCTTGAACACTAACGCGCTGGTCCGGGTGGTCGGTTCTAGCCGATTCTAGCTTGATGGCGTCAGCGGCAGATCGCTCATCGCAACGTTGCCGCTGTTTATGTTTAATATTATGACAATTAGATTTTTTTGTGGAATTTTCGGAAGCTTCTCTGATTTTTGCAGTTTGTATTTTTTAAATTAAAATCGTTGTGAGAGCTACCAGAATTATTTCCGCGAGCTACCGGTAGCTCGCGATCGACAGGTTTGCGACCACTGATGTACAGTTTGGACAAACCAGAAACCATAGATTTTAATTTTATTTAATGAATAACTTGTTTTTATAGATCGAAAAAACTTTACTTAGATTTTCTGTTTAAGATCAAATAATATCGTATAGCTTAGCCACATTTTCAAAACTAAAAATGAAAAGGAATCCAGCAATTTTCCCCTTTAAAATGGAGTTAACTAGAACACATTTTCAATTAAAAACGCTGACCTAACATCACATGAAATCTTTAAGATCCTAAATTGTCTTTAATTAATATATGAATATATCTAGAAAAAAAAATTAAAAGGAAAACAAGTTCAGGGTCGTTTATTTTAAAACCGATTTATATATCGATCTCCTTGGCCCGTTTGAAGTTCGTTTAAAATTAAAATCGTTACCTAAAATGTTTGGCGGAGATGTAAACCTTATATAAAAGCTATAAATTATTAGTTCCAATAGCCTACGTAAATATTTAGTTGATAACAGTATAAACAGGAATTGATTTTATTCACTATTTCTGACCAATTAAGTTCTAGAATTGAAATGAAAACAAAGCAATGAGACATACAGACTCTATGAATACCTAAAAAAAATTTTGCTGTGTAGATAATAAAATTTTCCTGTAAAATAAAAAATAAAGAATGTTTCCAACTTAATACTTTGACAAACTAGACAATATCATTCTTGTTAAAGGAGGGTATCGTTTTTTGGGTTTTTTGCGACCCCGTACGAAATTTTTCTCACTAAACGATATTAAAAAAAAAAAAATGTATTTTCCAAAATGTTTTCTTTAAAACGTCCCGGAACATACTTTTTTTTTAATTTTGAAATATCTTTTTCGACATAATTACAAGCACTGACAAGGAGGATTCGGTAACATGGCGGCCGGCTGTCATGTGGGCTGATATTTGACTGATGGCACATGTTTATCAAGTGATAATGTATTAGTTAATATGTGTTTCACAATTTGTACATGTAAGCCACAGAGAAATATAAACTTATTAACCAAAACATAAAACACAATTCGTTCTAAATCTAGTGTTTATTTTAACGTTAAATAAAAGCTTCAGTATGTTCTGCCAGTATTGAGATACAGGATACAGTTAATAAAAAACGTATCAAGTATCAGCATTTTAGTTCTACATATAGTTCTACACTGTCGAGGTGAGTAATGAATAGAGAGCGGAATATATGCAAAATGCATATATATGCATATTTTACCAAAGTTCAGAAAATATTGCATATTTTACCAAAGTTCAGAAAATTTAAGAAAATATTGCATATTTTCGAAAAAAAAAAAATGTATTACTATACTGTGCAAATCAAAAACTGTTTTAACAAATATATTTGAAATAAAGACCTTTTAAATTTTTGTATTTGTTTTTAAGTGTCACTTCTTGTAAATTCTTGTTAATTAGTTCTTGGACTGCGTTTTTACCTTCTTAAGAGATTACGCCCATTAAGGTAATTGTTAATAGATGGTATTTACACAGATAAAGTATTACCTACAATGCAATAAAACGGTTTATATAAAATTCTCAGTAATTTCTTGTAACCAATCTACCCTAACATCAGAATATTTTGAATGTTTTTCATTCAGTTTAATGAGATAGTATCCTCGTTATTTGCCTAGTGAAAAGTCTTGTAATAATTTGTTGTTTTAAAAGTGTCCTAAAATGTCGATAATTTCTTCGTGGATTATTAACTTTCCAGAGTTGGAAATCAATGGGGATAAAGTTTTTTGTAAAGCTTGTGCCAAAATAGTGGTTTGCGAAAAAAAGTTCAAAGTGGTTCAACACGTGAAAACATCATTGCATAAAGCCAAATTGCAAAAAATGAAATCACAACCGGTTCAACAATGCGTTGTGAGGTCATTTCAAAATGCCGACAAAACAAAAAGTGACAAGGAGGTATTTAATCAGGACTTGTGCAAAGCTCTTGTTGCGGCAAATATTCCATTAAAGAAGTTACAAAACCTACATCTAAGAGAATTTTTACAAAAATATTGTAATCAAACCATTCCTGACGAATCTACACTCAGAAAAAAAATATGTACATGCTCTATATATATATAGGGTGGCTCACGCTCAACGGGACGGAGCTTTATGGGAAAACGACCAAAGATATAAAAAATTCGTTTGGGAGGAATACGTAGGTTACAGACGGCTACAATTTAAAATTTGTTAGATGTATACAGGATGTCCCACATAAGAAAAAAAAATTAGTTCATTAAAAATTATTCAAACAAGAGTAAACAATTAATTTCTGGGAGACTTTTTTTCCTTAAAAATTCAAATAAATCGAAAACTAATAATAATAGTAATAGGGAACCTTTAGTTAACTGACATTATTTTTGATGTAGTTTTTAATTCTAAAATAAAAAACAGGGTGTTCCATTAAAAATAATATAACTTTGTATATTTTCTCTTATGTGGGACACCCTGTATACATCTAACAAATTTTAAATTGTAGCCGTCTGTAACCTACGTATTCCTCCCAAACGAATTTTTTATATCTTTGGTCGTTTTCCCATAAAGCTCCGTCCCGTTGAGCGTGAGCCACCCTGTATATATATATATATATATATATATATATATATATATATATATATATATATATAAATGTAATAGAAGAAATTAAAGTTTTACTGGACGATAGCAATTTTTACATCATTGTTGATGAAAGCACAGATGCTTGTGGAAGATATATGGTACATCTTATGATTGGAGCCTTAAAAGAAAATGAACCAGGTACATCATATTTAATTGCATCAAAACAGTTAGAAAAAACTAACAATACAACTGTTATCCGATTTATTCAACAATCTCTAGCAGAATTTTTTTTACCAAATCAAATTCCCTCAGAGAAGTTTTTAGTGTTTTTGTCTGACGCAGCACCATATATGATAAAAGTAGGGCAAAACTTAAAAATATTTTATCCAAATATGGTCCACGTTACTTGTCTTCTGCATGGAATAAACTTAGTTGCAGAAACTGTGAGAACAGAATATCTCTTGGTTAACAAGCTAATTTCGAATGTGAAAAAAATATTTTTAAAAGCCCCTTTAAGAGTGCAGTTGTATAAAGAGAGAATGGTAGGGGTGTGTTTGCCCCAGGAACCCGTAATTACGCGATGGGGGACATGGATTAAAGCAGCTATATTCTATGCAGAAAATTTTGAAGCAATTAAGGATTTAATTTTGGATATAGAAGACAATTCACAATGTGTAGTGCAAAGTAAAGAATTGTTAAAAAATCCCCTTGTGCCTAAGCAACTTGTGTTTATAAAGGTTAATTTTAGTTTTTTACCTAATGTAATAACTTCATTGGAAAAGAAAAATTTAAGTTTAATCGAATCAACAAATTTTATTGCAACAGTTTCCGATAAATGTAACAATGTTTCTGGTGACATAGGCCTTAAGATTAGAAAAAAAGTAAATACAACTTTATTAAATAATGAAGGGTTTAATCAAATAAGGGAAGTGAAAAACATTTTTGAGGGAAAATTTTCCAAAGAAATTTTACGTTGGCCCTGTACATTACTTCCAAAATTACGGTATTGTCCTATTACTTCGGTAGATGTTGAAAGGACCTTTTCTATATCAAAACATATTTTTACAGACAGAAGACAAAAATTTTTAATAGAAAATTTCGAAAAATATTTAATTATAAATTCCTATTATAATATTACTATTTAATATTTTTATACTATTCTATACTTAACTTCTACTAGTTTTTGTGTTTCGTTTGTTTTAAATAAATTTTTATATTACAGATTTTCTTTTGTATTTTTTTTTTCGTGTAATGGCTTTGATAGCGTACCAAATTAGGAACAGCAATGTTAATTAGAACCCAACAGTGAATGGTCAAGTGAAAATATTCGCTAGGCATCAGAATTAATTTTTAAATAAATAAATTAATTTAAAAAATCGCGTCCCGGCTGGAATTTGAACCACAGGCCAACGCACTAACCACTGAGCTACCCACCCCTACTTTTTTTTTTAAGTATTTTTAACAAATATGCATTTGCATATTTAGGCATAATTGGACAAAATAACTGCATATTTTTGGTAAAAATGATGCATATATATGCGCATATTTTGTTATATTTTGATGCATATATTCCGTCCTCTAGTAATGAATAATGCTTATTTTTAATTTGTCATTTGTTAGCAAGCTTGTAAGTTATTATATTTCACTGGTCTTTTCCAAATACTTGAAACACCTAGTAGTAGCTTCTTTGCGATATCTACGTGCCACAATTTTAACTAATGAATCACACTTTTTTGTTTCCTTATCGCCGCCAGCTTACTGCCGCCAGAACACTTCTTTGTGTGGTACGTGTCGCATCAATATACAGTGTGGAAAAGCCAAATGGAATAAATTCATTATTTCGATTACTGTACATATTTATAGAAAATCCCGAAACACTTCCAATTTAAATTATAAATTGACATTCTTTAAAGTGAAAATGTGATCCCTACCTTTAACCCCCTTTGAGTAACAGTTTTTTTTTCTCCTCGCTTTATTGGCAATGGACATTAGTCCTTTAGCCACACACAAATTGAAAGGTATTACGTTTAAATATTAGATATTAATATTATTTTTACTTACATAATCTACCAATAAATCGTACACAGATTAATTTCCAGTCGCGAGCAACACCTTAACACACGTAGAAAACTGAATACCTGCTTTCATAAGACCATCCCACAGGTCATTATTACAAAAACTCTTACAGCCGAAAAATATGTGATCGAGATCTGCGACCTCGTTATCAAGAGAACATAGTGGAGAATCTCAGTCCTATTTTATATAAATGAGACGGAGAGCACCCATGGTTAATTTTCAATCTAGTTATAATTGTGCAGTATTTTTTATTAACTTTGTCATTGAATATATGTGATATTTTATTTGGCAACTCCTTGTAAATAGAAAAATATGAACTATTTGAATTTTTTGTTATTTCTCTCCAATATTTATTCCAATCTCTGTAAATACTATCTTTATATTTACCGTAAAGATCTTTGTAACAAGGATTTTTTAAAAGATTATTGCATACCCTTGCTTCTTTTGCAGCCTTATCAACTAACTCATTTCCATAGATGCCACTATGTCCTTTCGTCCATATAAATATAATTTTTGAGTAACAGTTACAACCCCTAATTTTTTAAATGGGAAGTATAGGCTTGTGATATATCGTTTGAAAGGTCTCTTCATTCTCTATCCAAAAATGTTATTGCTTTTAAATTTATTGCAAAAATTAACATTAAAAAAAAATAACTGATAACGGAAATTTGTTACAATACACTCAATATGTAATATTTTATTGTTCATAACGTAAAAAATATGAATGTCAATGAAGTAGATGTTCAAAATGCTCACCGCAAACGTCTTGGCAACATCTTAATCTTGAATAAAAATGTCTTCTAACGTTAATTAACATATCAGGCGTGACCGATCTAATCGCAAGCATTATTCGTTCTCTTAAGTAATCTAAATCACGTGGTTTAGTTTTGTAAACAATTTTTTTCACATAGCCCCATAAAAACAGTCTAATGGGGTAAGATCAGGTGATCTTGCTGGCCATTCTATTGATCCTCGCCTCCCTATCCAGCGATTTGGAAATGTTAAGTTGAGGTACTGGCGGACATTGATTTGGTAATGTGGAGGTGCTCCATCTTGCTGGAACCATATGGTATTTGCTGGAACTTGAGAGTTTCCAGGAACAGGAAATAAATTTGCCAAACTTGGCACCACATCATTTTGTAGTAGTGCTAAATAATTATCGCCATTCAAATTCCCCTCAATGAAAAAGGGACCAATAATATGGTTTTCAACAATCCCTGTCCAAACATTAACCTTTTGAGGGTATTGTGTATGGACCTCTCTCATCCAGTGAGGATTTTCCGTTGACCAGTAGCGGCAATTTTAACGATTAGAATGACCGTTAACGGAAAAAGTGCACTCATCAGAAAACATAACGTTTTCTAATTGGATGGTATTGTTATTCAACATTTCCATCATTTGTTGGCAAAAATTTGTTCTATCAAAATCGTCTTCCATGAGTTCCTGAGTCGGTATCATTTTATAGGGATGCATTTTATTTTCATTTAATATGTTTAGTATCGATGTATGGCTGACATTAAATGTTTCAGATGCTTGTCTACTCGATGTATGTGGGTTTTCCTCAAACTCAAGCATCATATCTAATTTGATATCATCACTCAGTGCATTGGCAGCTGTTTTTGTCATCTGCTTTACATGTCCAAATTCGCGAAATTGCTTCTCTATTTTACTAATTGTACCTTGGGATATAGGCGGCAAATTCGGAAATTTTTCATGAAATAGGCGAGCAACTTCCATTTGTGTTCGGGTGTTATCTCCGTAACCAATCATCTGTAAAACTGTTATTTTATGCATTTCTGTTAATCTAACCATTTTGATGAAATTCAAACGACAATTATAATATTAACAATATCATGCAGTTATAATTGTTACAAACCAATTTGCTAAGGCGTTTTAAACAAACTAACATTGCTATGATAGTTTTTTAAAGGATTTTTTTAAATTGATATTAAAAAAGAACACTGATATGGTTTTTGCTTAGATACAGTTCATCAAATTTCTAGAGGCTTTCGACGGCTAGACAGAGAAAGCACTACTGACAGGCATCCCGACGGATTTACGCAATGAAAGTACACTCTGCGCATCAAGTATTTCACTATTTCATTCAAACGTAAATATCAGATGTAAATTTCGCTAAAACATTTCTTTTATTTTCTTTTGTGTTTTTTGATCATTACAGTTTAATAGAACCTAAGTATGGAGTTTAATAGCAAATTAAGAGGCCGCGTGATTAACAGTCAATCTCGCGAAATAATAGCCAATGTTATAGAGTTTATGAGAAGAGAAGGAAACTTTAATTCACCTTCAATACCATTTAAAAATGTAAATGACCGTGTTGCTGCAGCCACAGGAGTATCTAAAAACACTGTCGTCCGCATTTCTGGAGAGAAAAAAAGAATCGATAACCGTGAGATATCGAAATTTTCATCACCAAGAAAAACCATTAAAAAACCAAAAACAGTTAATGATATAGATGAAGCTGCACAAGAATCAAATTTTATTTTTTTATTATTAGATAGCTATTTTTGTTTCTGAGTTGTGTTCATTTACAGGCTGGCTCAATTTTTTTCCGTTTCTCCTTTTTGATTTTATATGGGGTTTTAAGTTGTTTTTGAATTATTTTGACGTAAATCACAACAACACACTTTTTTAATAAAGCAAACAAGTGTTAAGAGGTATATGTACGTGTAAACTACAATTACAAAAAATTGATATGAAACCCATGAAACCACCAACATAAATGTAAAGCTAGTTTCCGTACTAGAACATGGTGTCATTCGTCGAGATAATTTATCGTTTTGTTTAATAGATCAAGAAATGTAAATATTCCCCTGTTATTTTTTATAAGAGAAATAAATTTTTTTATAAATAGTATAGTTTATTATTTTGTAGAAAAACAAAATTTCGAAAATTTTAGTAATGTTTCAGAAACAACCGTTATTAATAATAGGTACCATTTTCCTTAATAAGGTAGAAATAAAATATAAACTATTTCCACGATTTACAAAGGCCTACAAAAAAATTATAGGTATTTTCCGCTATCCTATAAAATTTATATTTTCTGACTCAATTTCAAAAGGTTGAAGGAATTCCAAAACACCTTTTATGGCATAATAAATATTTTCAATTCTACATACTATCTTTAGCTGCTTTTAAAAACGTTCTAAGAAAGTCCAATCAGACCAATTTAATCCCTAAACTATTCCACACTTTTAAAATTTAATTACCTAAAAATATTAAAAACTTTAAAATAACTTGTTTAGCAGACTGTACAATAGCTATCTTAGTCACACGTAGCGCGTTCTCTGTCTGGGCGTCGAACACCTCTAGAAATTTGACGAACTGTACTGTCTTATTATAAAGACTGAAACGGGAAATAGTAGTGTAGGTACTCTAGAGAATTTCGGTAATAAGATGATTTTATTTTTTTTATGTTAATTTTTGCAATACATTTAAAAACAATAACATTTTTGGATAGAAAATGAAGAAACCTTTCAAACGATATATCACAAGCCTATACTTCCTATTTAAAAAATTAGGGGTTGTAACTGTTACTCAAAGGGGGTTGAAGGTAGGGATCACATTTTCACTGAAAAATCCTCCTGTTTTACAAAATTTTATAGCAGACTATTTACGCCTCAGCGCAATGATGTTGCACTAACCTTGTTGAGGAATGTCAACTAAACTATACGTTAAATATTTATAAATTCGATGTCTTCAGATATAAAAATTTATTTATGCCGTTAAGGTTATATATTTATATTAAATCACTTATTTTATATAATACAAAAGGAATATGTATAATAATAATAATAATATTTATTTACCAAATAATTACATATTATGTAAAATATAAGCCATATTAGGAAAAATAAATATGATAGTCCCACAGAAGAGCAAGTCTGTGCGTGGGATTAACTATAAATAATTAGTGTCTCTGACAAGTGTTTTTATAATACTTTCATCTAATTAACATATTGCACTATAGATTAATACTAATAACCATCTAATAATAATAACAACAATAACAATAATTAAAAATAATAATACCAATAACAATACAACAATAGTAATAATAATAACTATAATAATTAATTATTATAACTTTTTGGAACACGTAATACATGATTATAAGAGGAACAAAAAAAAAATGATTTTTTTTTTTTTTTTTTTTTTTTTTTTTTTTTTTTTTTTTTTTGTATAAATAAATACATAATGACTTTATTTTCTTTTCAATGTTAATAAACTAGTTGCTGAGATCGCTTTGAATTTATTGTTTAAACGTCTACTAGGTGTTTCAAGTATTTGGAAAAGACCAGTGAAATATAATAAATGGAACAAACGACTTACCTGTAAGGAAGTTATCTCCATATTATACAGTGAGCATCATAAGTCTTACCCCCCACCCCCTAAGTAATTCGTTACTGAAGTCTTGTTAGGAAAATCACCGAGACACGTCGATTTTTGATTTCTACAATGTACATTTTTGTGTAAATAGTTTACCCCTAACTTCATCCCTTACTGGGGGGAGCAACCCTTTCGAAAAATTTAAAACGAAATATTTCAGACTGATAGTTTATACGGTTTTAAAAAAAATGGTACTTCAAAAGCCTTGAAAAATACATAGTTGCGTTAGACTTAGGATAGTAGACAATTATAAATAAATAAATAATTTTTTAGTTTTTATACATTTATTATTAATTTTGTTTTTGGCATTTTCATACTTTATTTATCTTTCAAATTGCAAACTTTGTCGTAAAATGTGTTGCCTATGTTTTACACAAATTAAGGACCAGCCAGAAAACATCTTAAAACATAAAAGTCTTAGATCTGTCACAGTATAAGGCTTATAGTAGCTATATATACTGTGGTTATGTGTTAAGACATGCGTTATTGCCATATTTAAAACATGGTTTAACAACTTAGATTTTCATAATAAATGTCAAACTTTTCCAGTTCTTAGATTTTTCAGTTAAAAATTGTTAAATATTCGGGCCTTTTCAGACTGATGTAATAGTTTTAAAAATATTAGTGATTTATTTTACGTATTTTTTTTTTCATTTCAAAGAGATTTTTAAATATGTTTTATTTATTAATAATTTTAGCCGTCCGTATACACCCATAACGTAATTTAGAATTATACGCAATGGAAAATCATTTTAAGCTTATACTTTTAATATAAAAAAAAATTTTCGTTTTCCTCCCTTAGATTTTCAAGTTTTTTGAAATATAAAAAAAAAAATCATGAGAAACCCAAAACATCCATTTAAAAAAAGAACTTTTTAAAAATGTTTGAAATATGGTTTTAATTTAGATAGTTAACTAGACTTGATATCTCTAATTATGTATAAATAATTTTGTATTTTTGAATTGTACATTCTATTTGAGTGACTTTGACCACTTTGACGTCAGCTTCTTGTACCAAAGGTACATAATATTTTTTCAGACATTTCTAAATGAAAATTCATGTGTTCTAATAATAGTGAAACAAAGAAAATCTACTATATATGCTTTTCGATTAAATTACGGTCATTGTTTATGAGTTTAGTACAACAAAAAAAAAAGTTACTTACGTCTACGACAGGAAGAAAAATTGTTCCACCATCAACATTCAAAATATGACTCAGGTTTGCAGCATAAAACACAATTACATTGAAATTTTTGCATTGCAAATTATATAAAACGGATCTATTTTGTAAAACTTATTTCAAAATATTTTTTTTCAAAATACAATTGTTCCAATTTTGTTTTGATTTTTTTATGAGTTACGTCCACAAAGATAAAAATATATATTATATATTATATATTATATATTATATATTATATATTATATATTATATATTATATATTATATATTATATATTATATATTATATATTATATATTATATATTATATATTATATATTATATATTATATATTATATATTATATATTATATATTATATATTATATATTATATATTATATATTATATATTATATATTATATATTATATATTATATATTATATATTATATATTATATATTATATATTATATATTATATATTATATATTATATATTATATATTATATATTATATATTATATATTATATATTATATATTATATATTATATATTATATATTATATATTATATATTATATATTATATATTATATATTATATATTATATATTATATATTATATATTATATATTATATATTATATATTATATATTATATATTATATATTATATATTATATATTATATATTATATATTATATATTATATATTATATATTATATTTTATAAATTACAGTATGTTTTGCAGTTTCAAAATCAGGGTCGTCGATGTCACGAACGTTGACATAGACACAAATATTATTTTTCTACTACCGTGCGTAAAGTACGTACTTTACGCACTCCACGAAGTGTGTAAAGTTGTACCTTTTTTCACTAGTGCGTAAAGTAAAACTCTTTACGCACTAGTTAAAAAAAGTAAAATTTGACAAAATTTGTACATACAACAAAATATAACGTTTTATTTTAAACTAACATTTTGTTGCTATCTCCTTCTAAGACAAATAAATAAATTATTTTTGCTTATATATATTTAGTGTCCAACAAATTATCAACAGTTTATTTTAATTATAATTTTCTCTAAATATCATCGATTTAATTAAAAGTAAACATACAGTGGATGTCGATTTTGGTAAAAGTAAGTTGACCGTGGCTGTGTGGATTAGAAGAACTGTCAATCTCTAAACTTTTAATTAGTACCTACCTTATAACAGAATACGACAAAAGTATACTTAAGTTCAAGATTAGATTCTAAAGCCAATTTTGCATTTTTTTAAACTCAATCAAGTTTGAGAAGGTAAAAAGTTTTACTTTTTAATGTTTGTTTACTTAAATTCAAATTTTATTTGCAGTTTATTATATCTGTCATAATCGATATGGATTCAAATTTATCTAGCGATAGCGAATTTGATAATACTCCCCCAGATATCTTATGCAGTGCACAAAAGGCCACTGAAAATTTATTGCCAGAAAAATCTGCATATATTTATCAGCAAAAATACAATGCATTTATAGAATGGTGTAGGAAGAATAAGGTGACAAAATATTCGGAAAACGTTATTTTAGCATATTTCTCTGCTGAATTGAAGAATTGCAAAGGTTCTACCCTATGGTCGATTTATTCTATGCTTAAAAGCACCTTAAAATATAAAAACAACGTTGATATTTCGAAATTCAAAAAATTAATAGCGTTTCTCAAACAAAAAAATAAAGGTTATAAACCAAAAAAATCCAAAATTTTTGAACGAGAAGATCTAATTAATTTTCTGTTGAAAGCTCCAGATTCCAAGTTTTTAATGATCAAAGTAAGTAAATGCCTCAGTAAATGCTTGAATGCTCAGTATAAAATTAAAATATTTTGTAAAGTTTTGCAACGAGATGTGTGTTCGTATGGTGTGTTGCCTAACAAAATAAGTTGCTGTCCTAACAGGTCACCGGGGTTGTTAGACAGCACATTATACCTAAAACTTTTATATTTTTTACAATAGCATTTATTTGGAGTTTTACATGCGCAACGTCAAGATATTTCCTAATGTTTAATAAATTATTTGTAACATTACAATATGTTATTTTTTAGGTAGCTTTTATAATTGGAATTGCGGGAGCTTGTCGCCGGGAAGAATTATGTAAAATGACAATTAACGATGTGGAAGATAAACAAACAGTGTATATTGTCAAAGTATCAGAAACCAAAAATGGAATAGAACGCATTTTTACGATTTTAAATCCTAATAATTCTGCAGTTGATTATTTATCTTTCATAAAAAAATATACCTCATTAAGACCATCAAATATAAATTGTAACAGATTTTTTTTTAAAATTCGCAAATGGAAAATATTCTAAACAGCCTGTAGGGATAAATACTTTTGGTAAAATGCCAAGTGTTATAGCAACGTATCTAAACTTGCCCAATCCAACGGCTTTTACAGGACACTGCTTTAGGAGGTCTTCAGCCTATGCTGGCAAATTCTGGAGGAGACCTTCTAACGGTCAAAAAACATGGAGGATGGAAATCATTTGCTGTTGCAGAAGGCTACGTAGACAGCACAATAACACAAAAAAACAAAATTTCTAATAAAATTTTGATGGATGACAATATGCCATCCACTTCCAAACGAAGCTACAATTTTACCGTTGACAACTCTAATGAAGAATTAGTGGAACCACTCGACAGTGAAACTAGAGTTACACAAAATATTTCAACCTCTTTACTTGAAAAGGCCAAATCCATACCACTCGAAGCTCAAAATAGGGTTACAGAAGTAATATCACAACATTTTTCAAACTCTGTGCTGGAAAAGGCCAAAACCTTAAGTTTTGGTAATTGCAATAATTGCACATTCAATATTAATATTCATAAGAGTTAAAAACCTATTTTTTTTAAATATTTCTTCATTTGTTAGTCATTCTGTTCTGTAAGAATTATAAATTTGTAAAGTTCCAATAAATTTATTTTTGTTGCTGTGTACAATTTGTGGCACATTTTACTTTTTTTCACTAGTGCGTAAAGTAAAGTAACTTTTATATTTCTAATATTAGTGGATTATGTGTACGGTAGTAGAAAAAATATTGTATGCCACTCGTATGTAAAGTCCCTTTTTTGACTCATGTGACAACATTCACATTCGTCAAGAAAGGGTAACTTTACACACTTGTTGCATATATAACTATTTTTTTAGAGGTTTGTTTTTCGAGTTGGCGATACTGTGTGTAGTGACAGTCAATTTGGTAGGTGACAGCTGTTTTGTGCTCAGTATGTTTTGCCATTTCACTATCGAAAATGCTTACGAAGAAAAATATATATGCTCAGCTATATTTCTTGACGTAGCCCAAGCATTTGACAAGGTCTGGCACGCTGGCCTAATACAGAAACTTGAAAAAATGCTCCCTAGACAATATGTCGACATTCTACAATCATATTTAACGGGAAGAATGTTTAGAGTAAAGTAAGACAAGGCATACTCCGAAATGAAAGAAATTAAAGCAGGTGTCCCACAAGGCAGTGTGCTAGGACCGGTTCTTTATTTATTATAAACCAGCGATATCCTTCAACAATCTGTTAAAATAGCAACATTTGCAGATGACACTGCAATATTGGCAGTTGGCGGAACTAATACAGATACCTCAGAAAAACTTTAGGAAACCTGCAACAGAATTAATCGATGGACAAAAAAATGGAAAATAAAAATAAATCAAACTAAATCAGTGCATGTTGATTTTACTCTTCGACCAAATGAACAAAAACAAATAAGAATAAACAATGACGTTATTCCGCATCACGATTCGGCTAAATACCTAGGGATGAACCTAGATGTAAAACTTAAACGGAAAGAGCACATAAAAAAAAAGCGTGAAGAACTTGAACTTAAATTCAAAAAAATGTATTGGCTCCTAGGAAGAAAATCCAAATTGACAGTGCACAACAAACTGCTGATTTATAAACAAATCCTAAAACTAATCTGGATTTATGGCATACAGCTATGGGGATGTGCCAGCAAGAGTAATATCAACATGATTCAAGTTTTCCAAAATAAAGTCCTAAGATGTATTGTTGATGCACCTTGGTTCTACCGAAACGATTATCTTCATAGAGACCTGAAGATGCCAACAATCGAAGAAGAAATAAAGAGGTTTGTTGCGAAACATGAGGGTCGACTCCACTCCCACGTCAACGAAGAAGCGCTGCAATTACTGGACAACTCTACACTCAACAGAAGGCTCAAAAGGAAGAAGCCATTTGAGCTAGTGCAGTAAATGTTAGTGCTAGTCGAGGTGCTAGTGTAAAACAGTGTAATAAATCTTCACGCCAACTTGTGATGCTTTCCTATAGAAACAAGACAGCCCAATAGGGACTTCGTAGATAAGTAATTAGTTTGTAAGATTTTTAGATTAAAATTGTAGGTTAGTCAGTAATGACTAGTAACAATACTCTAACAAAAAAAAAAAAAAAAAAAAAAACCATGAATAAACTTACGCCAGAACAACGTTTGCAAATTGTGCAAATTTATTTCGAAAATCGTAGTTCAGTTCGCGAAACTTATCGTGCGCTACGTCCATTTTACGGTCGACATAATCGTCCATCGGAGCAAGTTATTCGAATAACCATAAATCGTTTTCGCACCAAGCATACTCTACATGATAATGTACATCCTCAGAGACGTCGCACACTGGGGCAACAAGCCATCAGAGTTGGCAATAAATCACAGACTCTCTTTATGAATTAGTTAAATATTGCTTTGTAGAGGTGTTAGTATTACAAATGAAAATACATAGAGTATCCTTAAAGTATTTGTTTGCTAAAAAAAAAATAGAAAGTTATTAATAATATAATGTAATAAAAAGGTATATTCTATTAAGCCCTCTATGTATTTTCTTTTGTAATACTAACATATAATAATAATATAATAAAAATATCATGGACCTAATGAGGCCTAAGTCCGCGGGGGTAATCCACCCTCCACACGTTAAAGATACAGAAAATAAAAATGTAATATTATAATAATTTCATTTAGAAAAGCTATGATAATAGGAATCAAATTTCATCCTCTTTAGAATGTGATAAGACATTTTCTTCATCGTCTCCACGGTCATCATCAATGTCATGAATATACCATGGCAATGAAGCTAGACGAGTCCAGATTTAAACAAATCTACTGCTTCTTTAGAAAAGTGCTGCAGATTCTTTCTTTTTTAATTT
Organism: Psylliodes chrysocephalus; assembly: GCA_927349885.1. Lineage (NCBI taxonomy): Eukaryota > Metazoa > Arthropoda > Insecta > Coleoptera > Chrysomelidae > Psylliodes > Psylliodes chrysocephalus. The sequence goes on from OV651825.1 coordinate 33,977,132, forward strand.
TCGTTTGCTCGTGATTACAAGGTCAAAACTAAGTAAAAACCAATTAAAGACGTCCTTATTAGTTTTCTCTGTTAATTGGTCTATAGGCAACAAAGCAGAAGATATTATTTAAGGACCATTTATAAAGTATTTGTGCAATGTCGGAGGCATATTGACCGTGGGTACTTTTCAAAAAAGTATCTAGCGGTGTTGTGAGCAAATTCTATTAATTTCATTCTTTCCAGAACTTCTCATGATATTAAGAAGTTTCTTTCTCGATAAAAACAGTGCTCAACCTCGTTCCTGAAATAAAATAAAAAATTAATTAAATTGTTATGTGCGAAACACTGTTATGTTTTATTTATACCGGGTGGGCTGTAAAAAACTGTATTTTGTTTTTATTTTCATTTTTTAAATAATAAACCGATTTTACTGTTCTTAGGCTCATGTTATAGATAACTAACTATGCTCCCAGATCTACCAAAAATAAACTAGGTCTAAATCGACTCATATTTCAATAAGGTTCGCCATCCTGAAATTTAAAATTTCCGCCATTTTAATTTAATGGTCGGAAAGTATATTTACATACTTACCAAATCAGACCCATTGAGTCCAAATCGGTCAAAAACTAAAATAGCAGCGTTGCAAAGCATAATGATGTGTTATTATAAGCTTCTATAAAAACATAAAACCAGACAAATTTGATTGTCTATATCTTACGATTGAATGGAACAATCGTGCTCGGAGAGGTCTTAAAATAAAGAAAATAGGTTAGATATTTAACTTTTGTTATTATATTTTATATTTAATTTATAATTATTACGCAAAACGACCTTAAAATGGGTTTCTTCAATTAGGTCGGCCATCTTAAATTTTACATTTCTGGCATTTTGTTATGACTGTCTGGAAGCATATTTAGTTGCCTATAAAATGAGCCTAAGGACAATAAAATCGAATTATTAATAAACGAAATATATTAAAAAAAGACAGAATTCGTTTTTGATGATCGTCCCGCCATATATTTATATACTTTGAAAAAACCCAAATAGTGAAGAAAAGTGCAAATAAGTGCACAGAAACTAAACGATTTCGAAAAGTACAAACAATATTCATTATGAAAAGTCGAAATTTAAAGCTTGGACTGCTTTGGAACACAACAAATAGCCTACATGTATTTAAGAATATTTTAAAATTTTAACGTTTAACCTTCATTTTATTTAAACCCAATATTATAAGATTACGTTTATTTTTCTACAACTTTTTACTTATTAAAATAATAATACATAGCTGAACTTAAAGGCTCGATGGCGGAAATTTGAAAAAAAAAATCAAAATACAGCCTAAACACTGCACAAAAACAAGTTAAAACTACGAAATAACAATGAATATATACTCGCCTCAGATAAGTAACTTCGACTGAGGGTGGTGACGAAACGCGTGAGGCAGAAGATCGCACTTGTTTGTTTTATTATGTAGTGGACAGTAATATATCAAAAAGAAATATGAGGTAGAATGTATATGCTATTTAATTTTTTTAATTTATTGCCAAATTTGAGAGCTTCTTGCCCCAGTGTGCGTCGTACAGTGCGCACCGAAGAAGTTGTTGCTGATGTTGAGCGTAGTGTTGTGGAGAACCTGAATGAATCGATTCGCTATCGTGCCCAGCAATTAGAGCTATGTCCATCCACCCTATGGAACATTTTGCGGAAAGATCTTGGTTTGCGAGCTTATAAGATCCAGCTCACGCAAGATTTGAATCCGCGTGACCATCATGTGCGTCGTACGTTCGGCGAATGGGCAGAAAACCATATTGTTATTGATCCTCTTTTCTTACCAAAAAATTTTGTTTAGCGATGAGGCGCATTTTTGGCTGAATGGGTACGTAAATAAGCAAAATTGCCGGATCTGGAGTGAAGCAAATCCAGAAGCCCATATTGGGGCGCCGTTACATCCAGAAAAACTGACGGTTTGGTGTGCTTTATGGGCTGGTGGGATCATTGGCCCATATTTTTTCAAAGATGATGCCGGCCAGAACGTTACAGTCAATGGAGAGCGCTATAGATCGATGATTGCGGACTTTTTTGTTCCTCGGTTAAATGGCATTAATGTGGAAGAGCTTTGGTTTCAACAAGATGGTGCCACATGCCACACAGCGCGCCACACAATAAATTTATTGCAGGAAACCTTCGATGACCGCATAATTTCTCATAATGGACCTGTGAATTGGCCTCCAAGGTCGTGTGATCTTACACCTATGGATTATTTTCTGTGGGGATACGCGAAGTCGATAGTCTACGTCGATAAACCACCGACGTTGGACCATTTGGAAGCCAATATTCGCCGCGTTATTGCCGATATACGGCCTCAGTTGCTCGAAAGAGTGGTCAACAATTGGACTTCAAGATGGCGCTTTATTCGAGCCAGCCGCGGCGCCCATATGCCCGAGAACAAAAATATAAAAAAAAAAATTATCAAGTCATATAGATTAATTTATTTAGTACTTTCAGGCAGTAAAAAATGACACGGTCATTATTTTTTTGTAAATCTAACTTTAACAAGTGAGTTGTTTATATTATCTCAAATTACATAAAATTTTATTTGGTCACTTTTGGTAGTAAGCCCACGAAGTAATTTAAACATAAAAATTAATAAGGGTATTGTATACGGGGTGATTCATTATAAAATGCCCAACGTTCATTACTATTGAATGTACAATAACATTATCTAAATAAAAGTAGTGAGGTTATGAATTAATTTAGTTAAAATACCATTAAAAATACAGTGGCGTGCAGATATCACTGAATACAACGCAAAATAATGTATGTTTTAAATGAGATACTCTGTAGATTATTACTTATTAAATTACCTTGTTTTCTTGATTTTAAAACTCGTTTTAAAAAAAAATTAAGCTTGAATATCTTAGTTCAGGTAAACATTTGTCGCCATGACTAAAAATTATACAAAAAATGTTTCTTGAATTTTTAGTTTTACGTGTACATAATAAACTGAATATTGCTTTTAAAAAATATATTTTTTTGTTACATCTCGTTGCACTACTGTTTTTGATAGTATTTTACTATACTTTTTAGATTTAAAGATAATTTTTAATAACATTGCTGCAATAAATTTTCTACTTTTTTTGTTTAAGTAGTTGTTTTTAAGCTCAAAAACGAACGTTTTAATACAAATGTCAAAGTGAAACGAGAAGAACTCTAAAAGATTGCCCACGTTCTTGTATTCAACTTAGTATCTTTTCTAATGTTTGGCAACAAGTAAGTTCTACCTACGTTCAGGCAACACTTATACACATATAACATTTAAATGTACTACTAAATAGAATATTCATGAATTATGATGATAATTTAAAAACACTTATTTTTCACAATATTTGCCCTAGGTTGAAAATATTATATTACACGTGTAAGAAATCACTTTTACACAAGTGATATTCACTATTTTTTCTACGACCACAAAATTTCATAAAAAATGTAAAACCAAGAAATTTTGTTATGAAGGTTTAATAAAGATGTGGCTGGGACTTAAATTTGTTTTAATATTGTGATTTCATTTTCAAACACTTTCATAGGATGATAAAGGTAAAATAACAATACAGAGATACATACAATAATATTTCTCATTAGTTTATTTTTTAAATACAAAAGATAACAAGATGAAGAACAGTAAATAAGATCATTTTTTATTATTAAATATAATACCCACTTACCTACTTTTTTCCGAACAATTATAAAAATAGTACAAAATAAATAGCGGAAAGTTTAAAGAATTGTCTAACTGTAGGGGGTTATAAGGAGGTCCTTTTGCCACCAATGTTAAATAAAAAATATTAGATTATGACTAAAATTAATTTTTTTTCTAATAGTTGAAGTCCTTATTTATCTAATGTTGAACTTTTAACTATACCTTACCGTGTAAATTTTTGAGAATTTTTTTTTTAAATGTGAGTATTTGTGCAGTGTCTTATGAGAAAATAAGACCTCAACAACAATTCTCGAATTATATTATTATTTATTGATTAGATGGAGTAGAAAAAAACTAAAAATAGGGTTTTTGAAATATTTAGGTTTTGTTGTTTACAATAAAATATATAGGTTACCTTGGAATTTATTGAGAAATTAATATTAAAAAAAAAATTGAAGTAACCTAGTTGAAAATTTTTTGTGATTTTTTAATATTAATTTCTCAATAAATTCCACGGTAACCTATATATTTTATTGTAAAAAACAAAACCTAAATATTTCAAAAACCTTATTTTTAGTTTTTTTTTACTCCATCTAATCAATAAATAATAGTAAAATTAATTATAATTCGAAAATTGTTGTTGAAGTCTTACTTTCTCGTAAGACCTGTGCAAACACACACATTTAAAAAAAAAAAATTCTCAAAAATTTGCACGGTAAGGTATAGTTCATCAAATTTCTAGAGGTGTTCGACGCCCAGACAGAGAACGCGCTACGTGTGACTAAGATAGCTATTGTACAGTCTGCTAAACAAGTTATTTTAAATAGTTTTTAATATTTTTAGGTAATTAAATTTTAAAAGTGTGCAATAGTTTAGGGATTAAATTGGTCTAATTGGACTTTCTTAGAACGTTTTTAAAAGCAGCTAAAGATAGTATGTAGAATTGAAAATAATTATTATGCCATAAAAGGTGTTTTGGAATTCCTTCAACCTTTTGAAATTGAGTCAGAAAATATAAATTTTATAGGATAGCGGAAAATACCTATAATTTTTTTGTAGGCCTTTGTAAATCGTGGAAATAGTTTATATTTTATTTCTACCTTATTAAGGAAAATGGTACCTATTATTAATAACGGTTGTTTCTGAAACATTACTAAAATTTTCGAAATTTTGTTTTTCTACAAAATAATAAACTATACTATTTAGAAAAAAATTTATTTCTCTTATAATTTTATAAAAAATAACAGGGGAATATTTACATTTCTTGATCTATTAAACAAAACGATAAATTATCTCGACGAATGACACCATGTTCTAGTACGGAAGCTAGCTTTACATTTTTGTTGGTGGTTTCATGGGTTTCATATCAATTTTTTGTAATTGTAGTTTACACGTACATATACCTCTTAACACTTGTTTGCTTTATTAAAAAAGTGTGTTGTTGTGATTTACGTCGAAATAAGTCAAAAACAACTTGAAACCCCATATAAAATCAAAAAGGAGAAACGGAAAAAAATTGAGCCTGTAAATGAACACAACTCAGAAACAAAAATAGCTATCTAATAATAAAAAAATAAAATTTGATTCTTGTGCAGCTTCATCTATATCATTAACTGTTTTTGGTTTTTTAATGGTTTTTCTTGGTGATGAAAATTCCGATATCTCACGGTTATCGATTCTTTTTTTCTCTCCAGGAATGCGGACGACAGTGTTTTTAGATACTCCTGTGGCTGCAGCAACACGATCATTTACATTTTTAAATGGTATTGAAGGTGAATTAAAGTTTCCTTCTCTTCTCATAAACTCTATAACATTGGCTATTATTTCGCGAGATTGACTGTTAATCACGCGGCCTCTTAATTTGCTATTAAACTCCATACTTAGGTTCTATTAAACTGTAATGAGCAAAAAACACAAACGAAAATAAAAGAAATGTTTTAGCGAAATTTACATCTGACATTTACGTCTGAATGAAATACTGAAATACTTGATGCGCAGAGTGTACTTTCATTGCGTAAATCCGTCGGGATGCCTGCCAGTAGTGCTTTCTCTGTCTAGCCGTCGAAAGCCTCTAGAAATTTGATGAACTGTAAAAGTTCACTATTAGATAAATAAGGACTTCTACTATTATAAAAAAATTAATTTTAGTCATAATCTAATATTTTTTATTTAACATTGGTGGCGAAAGGACCTCCTTATAGTCGTATTTTTTTAATTTTCATATTTTTACAAAATAAAAAAGAAAGATTGCTTCTACCGAATCGAAATTTGATAAAGTTGAATTAAAAACTGAGATATCGAGGCTTAGGTCAAATGAATGATCTAATAGATTATGTGTATTGTTAGAATTTATGGGTAACACTATTATTATTAGATAAAATTCAATGAATTACCGAACAAACTTTTATTTCTTACTTTAACTAATATCTATCGAAGAATGAAATATTTTATTTTACTAAATTAATAAAGTAAGTTAAGTAATACCTACAATTCTTAATAACATTATCAGTTATGAATCATAATATTCAATTTTTGTTACACCAGAAATAAGTATTGATGTACAGGAATATTATTTTATTATACAATTCCAACATACATTAACCAGAAGAGGAGTTTGTTAATTTTAAATTATTTGAATAACTATTGAAAATAAATATCTAGGATCTAGATATAAAAATTAAATGTTAAAAATTAATGTTATCATCAAATTGATTTTAGGTATTACAAACGATATGTACGAGTATATACAGTGTCTCCTTAAAGAATGGAACAAATTCATTTTTAGCTAAACAGACCATTTTAGGAAATAATCCTGAAACACGTCGATTTTGGATTTTAATTTACCGTATTTTAAAATAATAATCTAATATACAGGATGAATTACTTTCGAGTAATGACGTCATCGTCATTTTTTTTAAATGGAACACCCCCATTTTGTCTCAATTTTCGAATTACTCTAGCTGAGCTGATTCCAATTGGTACAGGGTGGGCAAAAATACAATAGTTTTGTGTGTGCTCATAAAGTAACGCGTAACATTCTTTATTAGTTAAATTAACAATATTATCGAAAATACTTATTGTCTAGCGGACAGAATATGATGAAATACATTACTTTATAAATGTTCGAACTGCAGCCCTTGCTGTATTTGACAGTAACCCGAACGGTGTACAAATTCTTGTTAAACCTTGTTTATTGTGTCTTGAGAAATATTGTTTATTGTTGTCCGAATTCTCACTTTTAATTCTTAAATATTTGCTGGTTTCGTTTGATACACAACATTCTTCAAAAGGCCTCGCTGGCCATTCGATAGGTTCACGTCTACCAATCCACCTGTTCGGAAAAATTTCATCTAGGTACCTTCTAACATCTACAGCATAATGTGGAGGTGCACCATCCTGTTGAAACCATAAACTTTCATCACAACCTTCAGGATTACGTCTGCTGGGAAACAAATTACGTAAAGTAGGTACGAGATACCCCCTTAAAAACTCAAGGTACGTTGCCCCGTTTAAATTATCTTCGATAAAGTAGGGTCCGATGATTCGATTTCTTACAATTCCAGCCCATACATTTACCTTTTGCGGGTATTGTGTATGATGCTCACGCATCTAGTGGGGGTTTTCATTTGCCCAGTATCTACAATTCTGACGGTTAACCTCGCCATTTAACGTGAAAGTGGCCTCATCAGAAAAAATAATATTTTGTATCAAGAAAGGGTCTCGGTGACATTTATCCATAATTTTTTCGCAAAATTGGATTCTTCTATCGGGACCATCTTCGTTTAATTCCTGCACAAGTTTGATTTTATAAGGATACCATTTTTCAAGCTTTATTAGTTTGTGTACCGTTGTTTTGCTAATACCGATATCACGACTAACTTTATGCACAGAAGTGTGCGCGTCTTCTTCAAAACTAAGTAAAACATTTAATGCTGTATCAGAAATTGCAGAGTTACGACCTGATTTGCGTACATTTTCAATCGTACCAGTTTCTCGAATTTTTTTTTCGATTTTACTGACTGTTGAACGCGTTATAGGTCTTTCTGGATATTTATTATTAAACAAATTGCACACTTCCATCTGAATTCGCGATCTGTCTCCATACCCAATAATCATAAGTATTTCAATTTTTTGTTTTACACTTAACTCCATTTCTAATTCAAATTAAATCTAAGCAATAATTAAAACATTCACGAATACTAAAAATATTGTAGTACTAAACTGTCACTGAACATCAATAAATTACTAAACAAATAATGACATTTCGCTAAAAACTAGACGACTGTTTTTTCAAAATTGATAAGAAATAATTTCTTTCATATTCTGTCTGCTAGACCACAAGTCCACCCTGTACCAATTGGAATCAACATGTGATACATTTTTGGAATCAGCTCAGCTAGAGTAATCCTAAAATTGAGACAAAATGGGGGTGTTCCATTTAAAAAAAAGGACGGTGACGTCATTACTCGAAAGTAATTCACCCTGCATATTAGATTATTATTTTAAAATACGGTAAATTAAAATCAAAAATCGACGTGTTTCAGGATTATTTCTTAAAATGGTCTGTTTAGCTAAAAATGAATTTGTTACATACTTTACGGACACACTGTATTGTGGCGGTTACGAGAGTGGATATGGTCTAATTCTAGCAAGAGTTGCTATTAACCGGTTGTTGAGCGCCATTGTTAGAATAACAAAATTAATTAAATTAAAATCACTTGTTTATAACTACCTTTAATTTAAATCGAATTATTAAAATATTTGTTTTATAAAACCATTCATCATCCACAATTACCAAATATTTCTCAGGGGTAGGTCCGACTCTCTGGTTGCAGAGATTTATTTGTTTCACGCCAGACGGCGCTGCGATACGAGCTCGTCCGATTTTACCAATATGGTCACTTGTTATTTATGCTTGTGTAAAGTTTAAACCAAAAGAAAGGCGAATATAAGTACAAACAAAGAACATTTATTTATAAGGAAGAAACAAACGCAATCTAACAAGTTCTGCCAAAACACAAGGAACAATTAAATATTAAAGTGTATTAAAAAATAATTTACGAGGCATGGAAATTTGAGGTTATACCAATAAGTACATTTTTATATTTTGTTTGTACCTGACAACAATGAAATATTTTATAAGATTCTTCCAAGAAATCATTAGGTTTCATTCACAAGGTTCGTAGTAATAGCTAGTTGATTCACTGTTAATATTTAGATTTTAAATTATTCATTTTGATTTCTTTTAGCTGCGAGACGAAACCATATGATTCCTTTTCTATTTAAATTAAAATTCCGAATGACATACATTTCTTACTTGAGCTGTCTATTTCGTTCAATTTGATTTTAACAAAATCTAAATTGCTCAAATAAGGAGATATTTATTTGTGGTTCAAGTTAAATGTTAAAATTCATTATAAAAAAAAAATTATTCACTACTAAAATTAAGATTCAATTCTTTTTTAAAATAGAACTTTTATCAAAGTTTATAGGCCTTTCATATTGTTAATATTTTGCAAAATATTTAAGTTTTTGTTACCTGAGATCTCATTTTTAATGTTTTAGCGCAAGAATATCACTTTTATGCACAGCTTGGAGAATCCTATGTCAAGTCTTGTAGAAATGTGTGCCCTTTCTGGTTCAAAGCACCACAGCAACGTTTGTGAAGGAAAAACTAGACTCTGTGATGTGATTTTGCAACGAAAATCACTTGTAGAATGGAAAATAGGTAATTTTCTACCCAATTTTCAGAAGAGATTTTTCAAATTCTCATTTTTTTTCTTTCTTCCACCACACTGTCCCAATTGTTCAAACAGTTTCCATGAAAACCGAACCGAAAACTCTCACATATTCCCTAATCAAGTCACTTTTGTCAGGTAAGTTGATGTCTTAATTTTAATAATTAAAATGTCAGGTTATATACAGGGGGAAACAAAAGTATTGTCTTTTTCTTGGCTTTCACTAATAAAAGTGTTTCTTGTTTTGTTATCACTTTTTTAAATGTAAATGAATCATTTAAACACTTATCCTACTTCTTAAAACTATTTACAAGTATTTACAAACTCAATAAAATATGTGTTTTGTTGTCAGGCATAAAGTTTCTTAATTTTCTCTTATTAAGTTGAGTTTATTAGTTTAATTTGTTTATTGATCGTTAACCTACATGCTTCTATCTATTTATCATTTTTTTTCCTAATTATTTAATGTTATAAACTTTATTCTTTGTAGATTTTCTGCACTTATTTGGAGAAAACTGTTTCCTGTGGATTTTTTTAACGGCTTGACTGATACTATGATACTACCAGTAAGATCAGTCTTATTTGTATGCAATATTCTCAAGGACTCATTTACAGGTTGCAAATTATTGTTTTATTTGTACTTCACAAACCTGTTAAAGCAAAATTGTAAGTATTACGTTATTAGTAAAAATTTTTGTATGTATTATTATTTTATTCATAATTATTCTCATTATTTGAGACTTATTTCGTCTTTTCTTCTGGTCAAACTAATTCATTTGACTAAAAATGAGGCACATTATTTATTAATTATTGTTACTTTGCGGTTTGATATACCAGCTGATTCATAACTTCAATTATTTCTTAATTATACATGATTTTGCGTTAATTTTCTTTAATTTCAACTTATAGATTTTATTGACCGTTACAGTATGTTCTTGACAACTTCCTGGAAAATTAGAGAATGTCAGGGAATTTGGATTGGTCACGAAAAAAACAGGGAATTTTAAATAGCATATAAATTTTTATGTGTATATGAAATCTTTGTTGTATATTATGCTCATTCTAAACTATTTTCTGAAAAAGTCGATTTTTTATGTAACGCCAAATATAACATCATGTTATATTTGTTATATTTAATATCAACGTCAACAGCATTTCAGACCACTCGCTAGAGTGCGTTAAAAAACGTATATCTTCCAATTCTTTTTTCAAATCTGTGAAATAATAGGTAAAATATCAAATATAAGAGATTCGTAAGTCTAGAGGTAATTAAAATCCAAACAAAACTTGTTTTACCTATTTTTCCTATATTTGGCTAACTTTCTTGTTTTGTATTATAAAGCTTGTTCCGTCAGGGGAAATTATATCAACATGAGTAAATTACACCAAAGTTAAAGATTTATTATACAAAAATATTATTTGCGAAATTTCAAACTCTCCTTTTAAATATTAATTAAAATTCCTTTTCAAGTTCTACTCGTATAATATGTTCTAGTTTATCAGTATAATTTTATACATTTACAGAAATCTGTGAAAAAACAAAGAAAATCACTAAAGTTAAAATTTTGGTGGGAAATCAGAAGTTGAAAAAATTTATAAAATTTTGCAAATTATGGTGGAGGAAAATAATTAGGAATACTGATTTTTTTTTGACAGCCGTCTATTACTGATTGAAAAGGAACAACAGACGTTTTTACACTATGATGGCTCATAGTAGATTTTATTTGTTGCACTAGGTGTAAGGTTTTCTGCACTAACCGCATTTGATTTGGTCTGTGCATCTTAATAGTATATTGTTTCACGAGTGACGAAAATGATTTTCGACGAGTAAAACACTATACTTTTTCTACGAACTCTATTATGTCATGTAGGTACCTACTAAAATGAAAAAAAAAACAAACGTTAGCAAATGCTTTATTTTGTGTTAGGAATAACAAAAAATTAACCAACAATTAAATATTTCAGAAATATTATTTAAATATTTATTGTTATGTTTGAACAATTGTTCAAAATTATGGGGGTATCACACTCAAGCCTTTTATTTATTGAGGCAGATGCCGACATATTTGTTCTACTGTTAAATGTCATTTCAGATGATGATGCGCCATAATCGGATGAACTAGTAGTTTCCTTATTTTGTACAGATTGTAAAATTTTGATTTGTATTTGGTTTTTACTGTTCGTGGATTCATCAACATATCCTTCCGCAACACTACTAGATTTCCAACCACCGTGCTTTTTTAACAGAAGCAAGTCACCTCCTGCATCCACTAATAGCGTTGCGGATGTTCCGCGGAAACAGTGTCCAGTGTAATCTTGAGGATTCGGAAGCGTTAAAAACTGAGCAATTTCGTTAGGAAATTTACTGATTTTATTAATTCCAACAACCTGTCTGCTACACTTTCCATTCTGATAGTTAATAAAGAATCTTGAATTAATTTGATCCATGTTTGCGGGACGTAGGCTCATATATTTTTTTAGAAATATCATAAAAGGGTCCAGAAATATGAAAAGAACGCGGAACTTTTGTTTTTGTATTACGGATTTTAACTAACAGAATACTTCCAGTATCCTTTACATCGCTTATTGTTAAATCTTTTAGTTCGTGGCAACGACAAGCGCCAGATAATCCAAAAACTAATGCTACCTACAAATATTAGTAGTTATGTATTAAGTATTTGTTAAAATAAAAATAATAATTCCGTTACCTTTGTTATTAAATATTTATAGTCAGGTGCATTCTTTAGGAAAGTCGTTATGTCTTCAGGCGAAAAAATTTTGGATTTTTGGCTTTTAAAACCATCAGATTTTCTTTTCAAAAGCGAACGTAACTTTGGATATTTACTAATATCGACATCATTTTTAACAGAGAGTGTAGTTCTTAGCATCGAATAAATGGACCATAACGTCGACGGTTTAAAATTTGAACATATTTCTCCAAAGTATGCTAGTAGTACAGTTTCCGAAAATGATTTCACTTTATTTTTTTTTCTCCAGTCCAAAAATTTGATATACATTTCTTCATATCTCTTTTTTGATTTGGCCGGTAATAAATCTGAAGAGGTTTCTTTAGCTTTAAAAATAATTTCTGGGGAAGTACAATCGCTTTCTGACTCAGACATCATGAAAATGTGTTAAATTTACGACGAACTGAAACTGACAGTTCTCAAAAGTGATAAAACTTCAAATAAACAAATGAAAACCAGGAAACTAGATGTAGATTGGTTTAATTTGCACTATTTTTATACATTTTTATTTTATCTTTAATTCATTAAAGTTTAGGTAAAAACGCATAATATAGAATTTAATGAGCATCTTTTTATTTCATTATTAATAATTATAAGCTGCCAAAATATTATACGAGGCGACTGATATATGAAAATATGTAACAACTTACTTTCGTCACTAGAGACGAAAGTAAACGTTATGGGATTTTTTCTCACTAGTGACGGAAATCAAGTTTTCGCTGAAAGTATCCTGTGGCGAAAGATGTCTTTTTGTAAGAGTTCGTAGAAAAAATATTTGACTCATACTCAGAGATAACGAGGAGATGTAACTACTAACAAATATCGTGCGGTCCTGAATAAGACATATTCCAAGGGACACAGACGGGTATAATATCCGCTGTTGTCATATTAGTAGAGTGTATGTATTAAAATATTCGCTCTAGAAAACGATTTACCTTCCACTTTTTTGTCACAAGCTGAATTTTTCACAGATGAAAGGTCATGATAAGGAAACCCTTATTCCGGAGGTAATACAAAATTAGACTGTGCAGAAGGGCACTATCATTAAAAATCCAGATATTGATACCACCGAATAGAAAAAAAAATACAAATTTTTTGGTCCAATGCAAAATAAAATCTTTGTAGGGAGTAATTGTTTATACTTATTTAAAAAAAATCATTTACATTAGCCCTTACGGCCAAAAAAAAAAATATAAACGTAAATATCTCGGTTGTAGCCCTTAAAAAATTTGAAAAAAGTCCAGTTTTTTAAATAAATCACTCATTTAACAAAAAACGAAGGCCTAAATGAAAAAAAAAAATTTCTAAAATTTTTGCTTATGTGTTGACAAGATAACAGAGTAAACACCATATTTTTTGCTTTTGAATTAAGAAAGATATAACAATAAAAACGATGAGAGATGTCATAGGTTTACGCTGTAATTAATTCTCACCGACAATTTCATCGACTCTCAGTGTATCTTTCTCTTCACCTTCAAACGTAGCATAGCTCTCTTTCTCTCTACGTGCCGGCTGATGTATCACATTATTGATATGGTAGAATTTTTTCATTTTTTATTATAAAACTTCTCGTTATGTTCCAATGGGCAATGTATGATATTGTTATCTGTTTTACTAAAGAATTATTAAGTGTATGTGTTATTATATTAAATTAACTAATAAATTGGGAAGAATTATAGACATTTTTGCATCTTAATTATATCTACATTCATCTAGTTGAAGCTGAATATATTTGGGTAAGTTATAAACTTTCGTTTAAAATTTTAATTACGGATTTGTTGTTGCAAGTAAACAAAGACAAAAATGATATCAAAATAGGGAAGCCCAAAAGTTGCATATCATTTAAAGAATATGCTAATATATTTGTAAACATTATTTTTAGAAATAAATTTATTGCTCAAATGATAGATGTGGTATTTGATCATTATAAAGGACATTCTATCAAAAATACAATACGTCAAAAGAGAGGATCCCAGTAATCAATTTATATAGAAATTGTCCGACCCAATATTCCACTTCCGCAACAATAGAACTTGTTTATTCATTCGATATTTAACAAAAGACATTTATCAAATTTTCTGTCAGAGCAACTTCTTCAAAACTCCATTCAGCAAAAGCATACTCAATTTGAAACTAATGGTGGATTCGCGAATATCAATAAATATGGGAAGAATTTTGAACCACCAAAAGACGACTTCTTAAATTCAAATCACGAAGACGATGATAGTCGTATCTTATTGCACATAATGTCAGCCAAAAATTCTGGACATTCACGCTGCATTATTTATTGCAACGATACAGATGTTCTAGTTTATTAATTTATTTTAAGAAGTTTTTAACTAAAGATATATGGTTCAGTTCAGAACAGGGCGAGGAGACTCAAAACGATTTCTAGCAGTGCATTATTTAAATTTAGATGAAAACCTTCTAAAAAATGTACCTGCTTTTCATTCTCTGCCCGGTTGTGATACAACCAGCCAATTGTCCGGCATTGGGAAAAGAACCTGTTGGAAAACCTACCTTGAACACCATTACTTTTTGGATGGATTTGGCACTGATCAGTACTCTGAAAACATATTCTCTAATCTTGAAAAAAATTTCATAAAAATTTATTTAAAAATTGCTAATGTTACTTCCATTAACATTTTGAGGGGATTAATGGCCTCTTCAAAAACCATCGCTAAATTGCCACCGACTGTAGACACCCTAAGACTACATTGTTTAAGATGGTTTTACCAGATACATATTTGGCTAAGCTCTTTAAAGCCAGATGCAGCTTCCTAATGTTGAAGAGTATGGATGGAAAGTAGATCAAGATGGAAGTCTAATAACCACTTTTAAGACTCTGCCCGACCTGTCACCAGACATAACAGAACTTACATCATGCAAATGCAAAAAAGATACTATACACCGATAATTTTCATAGATATTACAATATTCTAACAATAATATTTGCAAATGCAGAAAAAAAAAATTTGCTGTATCGTTTCCTGCAATTGTATGGCACAGAAAAACTGCAGAAATAGTTTGATCACAGCCGCTAATGTTTTGGAAAATGTTGATTCGTGTGGTGAATCTGATTCTGATTAGTTTGAAAGTCTTGTAATTATAAATTTTAATATTATTAATTTATGCTTTATATACTTCTTTCCAATTGTTATTATTATAATTTATTTATATTGGGAATTTTGTATTTTGCAAAGGAATAGCCTTAATGTTTATAATCGATACTTATATATACTGTATTTATATCTTCAATAAATAGTTTATATTTTCTTTTTTTTTCATTTTCTTCCAAAAAAATCTTAAAGTAATTAATACACCCTTTTATATATTAGGACAGTCCGAAAACGTTCCAAAAATTTTTTTATTTGACGATGGATTTGGCATAGTAACAAAAAGTTGTAAAATACTTTTACAAATGAATTGTATTTTTCTAAAAAAAATGACATGAAATTTAGCCGCGCCCCGGTGACCTTGAAATTTTATTTTTCTAAAAATAATATTCTGGATCTGGTATAGCCGTAAAAACTTTTTAAATAATGGGTCTAAGTCACCATTAAAATCTGTCTCATTTAATTTAATATTTAGCGGCGTCCCAACCTAAAAATATTTGGTACGCTTCATTCACAATTCCACAGTTAGTCCGGTCCTGACCTATTGCGTCATAGCTGCTTGCGTTGACCCGTACGTGCCTGTACAACGACTGCGCCGTATCTATGTGGTACAATAGCAAGTGTGTGTACCGTGTTTTTGTTTTACGTTTATGACGAGGAATGTAGGTGGAGTTTCTGCAGACAATCCAGTTAATGTAATTGTAATAAGATTAGAAGAGAAATACCAAAAAAAGAAAAATATTACAAACAACTTATGAAGCAAAAAGTGAAATAGAAGGACTTTATTTTGACGGAAGAAAATATCAGACTATGGTACTCAGCGAAGGAAAGCGTATTATTAGACAAGAAGAGCATATAGTGCTTATAGAGGAGCCGAAAAGCATGTATTTTGATCACTTAACTATTAAGGATCTGGAACAGCTGCCAATATAGTAAAACATGTAATATGATCTTGCTTAGAAGCTAAATCAGTAGATCCAAAATCTATTAAGATAATTGGTTGTGATGGAACCAATGTAAACACGGGTTCTATAAAAATGGTATGATTCGCTTAATGGAAGTTCACATTGGAAAACCCGTTCAGTGGCTGATGTTTATTTCACGCTAACGAGTTACCTCTTCGACATCTCCTTTAAGAGTTGGACGGAAAAACTAAGGGTCCACATTTATTTTCAGGGCCCACTGGATGCTTTTTGACAACATGCAAAAAAAGACCTGTATAGTAATTTCAAGCAATAGAAACTGATTCACCAGAAGTTTATGAACAAGCTCTAAGTACCGATCAACAGTACTTATACCAAATAAGCTGTGCTACAAGGAACGGCACTTGTCCTGAGGAGCAGAGCAAAAAAAATCCTGGAAAACTAAGTCATGCGCGATGGTTGAAAATGGCTAACAGAGTATTGCGTCTATATATTTCAATAAATGAGCCTTCTGAAACCTTGATTGTACTGACAAATTTTATAACGAAAGTCTACTCGCCAATGTCGTTTAACATAAAAACAAAGCCATTATGTCAGTATGGAGTGCAGTATTTATGGAAATTGATAAGTATCTCCATAGGATTTCCAATTGAAATAAACAAGGTTATTGATATGTAATTAACACAAACGCTTATTTTGGGCACTCCGAATATATTTTGTTAGCGATGATAGCAGATTCTCGGTGATATGTAACAGAACTTGGAATTCGTCGTATTTTGAAGACTAGCAATTCTAGAAATCTGTAAAAGTTAAGGATATTTTAAATACCCGCTCTAAACTGGGATACTGATGACTATATCGATTGAGACAAATGTACTGTAACTGAACCGCCTCTTACAATGAATATTTCTACCGACAATTTAATGACAGCACTTCAGGGCAAATCTGTCATCACAATAAAAAAATTTCCAAGCGATGTGTAAAAATCATCACTGAGTCATCAAGCAAAGTTTGTGGGTACATTCGTGTAAAATTTGATGCAAGAAGTGATTTGCCATCATTTGAAAATAAAAACCAATTCTATAGATAAAAAAAAAATAAAACTAAGTAAGTGTAAGTTTGGATCTTCAATTAGAGTAAAAACCAGGGAGAGAGGAAGGAGGAAGCGGGTGGACCTCTGTAAACATCAACCTCTTCGTTGAGAGTTCTGAGTTGAGTAATTGATAAGACATTTTGATTATTATATTAAATAAAGACAATCATTGTGATAATAGTAGACAGTCCGTCAATTACTCCAAGCGAAGAGATGTTTTTATATATTTTATGGGACCTGGGGCGCGGTTAAAAATTATTTTATTTACTCCACCTTTTTTTTTGGTTACTATATACATTAATTTTTAACTTTTTGATGCTATATCCAAAACGATATATGACCTTGAAAATTTTGCCTTTTTAAGGCATGTGGGGCGCTGCTAAAAATAAAGCATTAATAAAAAAAAATTGCGAATATTTTTTAAAATCCTTCAACACATGACTATACCAAATCAATTTTCAAAAAAAAAAATTTTCGGTCCGCCCTATTATTCATAGTGGATAAATCAATAATCCCTGTATAAAATATTATAAGAGAGTCAAACTGATTGCATACATTTCAACACTGAGAGAGATGCATAGAGAGTCGAGAGGCTCTGCCTTTAATGTTTGCTTTCTAGTAAAACCATGACATCATTAATTGTTTATTGCTATATTTTTGTTAATTTAGAAGTAAAAAATATGGGGAAAGCACTGTTACCTTGTCAATACATAGGCGAAACTTTTATGAAGAAGTTTTTTTTTTCATTTGGGCCTTTCTCGTCAAATGAGAAATTAAAACCGAGATATTGACGTTTAAATTTTTTTTTCGACCATAAGGGCTAATGTAAATTATTTTTTTAAATGATTATAAAAAAATACTTCCTACAAAGACCTAATTGAGCATTAGAACAAAAAATATGGTGGTATCAATAACTCGATTTTTTTATGATAATGCCCTTTTACACAGTCTAATTTTGTATTACCTCCGGAATAAGGGTTAGCTTATAATGTACTTTCATCCCTGAAAAATTCAGCTTGTACCACTGAAGTGAAAAGCAAAGTCAAAATAAGTTTTAATCTACACCATACTATATGCTTATTTCATTATTCTCGTTTTGTTTATAAAATTATTTACATATGTTTAAAAAGCTAAAATAATTCAACCTATTTTATTGCAACTGAACCCAAAAATTTTGAATATTAGTTATATTAAATTTAACTAAATTAGATGTAATTTTACTAAATTAGATTTAATAATTTTCAATAAATTCCAAAACCTAGTGATGTTAGATTGGAAGTGGCAACAGGGCTTACACCGGCATGGAAATTTACGTTGTGAAGTATAAGCGGGGAGCGTCTTACACAGTTATTCATTGATAAAAAGAAGTTGCCTTTGCGAAAATTCTTCTCTATATATCCCTTCTTTTACTTATCACCTTTCGTCGCCTCTAGAAATAGTTTGTATTGATTGTCGAATTAATGTTGGCATCGTAAATATTATATTTTATCAATGACTGCTTATATCTCTGCTCATACTTTTGACAAATATGACAGTTCGAATACAGTGTCAAGTATGACACTAATGCAACAAATAAAATCCTTTATCAGATATTTTCACTCAACTGACGTCATATTTGACATTTCCCTAAAGTGAGAGGTAACAGGCGAAGTGTCACCACAAGATGGTACTACCATAGCCCTCAGAAGGTCTAAATATCGCATCGTAAAAACATTTTGACCCCCCATATGATGGGCGCCATGATAAATAAATGTCAATAAATTTTAAGTTGGCACTACTGACAAGACAGAATAGGCGCAAGTTTAGTAATAAGCGTAAGATCGGCGTTCGACGTATATAATCGATTTTATTATCTGTTGTGTTCTTTATTTTGTTCTTCTAGTAAAGGTTTTATTTAAAACATTATTTTTTAGTTTAGTCGTTTAGTGTTTTATTTTAATAAAAAACATTTGTGGTTTGGTGTTAAATTTTTACAGGATTTTCAAAATCTCTTTTTGTTTTGTACGTGAATGTAACAATGCATCTAACGGTAGAAGATACAAGGAAGGAATAACATTTCATGTGTAAGTTTTCACAAATATTTGTGTATTTACAAAATCAAATAATTTGTATGTTTTGTTGTAGCATACCAAAAAATGTTAGGAAAGAATAACTGATAGCCATAGGAAGACCATTGAATCATTTTGTGACTTTAGTATAAGCCCAGAAAATTTGGGGATACTAGCTGAAATGGCAAATGTGTTATTGGCTCCTTGTTAGTGACCTATTGTACAATTTTTCCAACACAAGTTCCATGATCCTTTGAACTTGGCTGCACCGTACTGATGAAGACCAATAGTCAGAAAAACGTGTCGACCGTTACTTCTTTTTTACTTTTTTTTATTCGGAAAATGTCCACTATTACTACCTTGATATAACAATATTAGTTCCGTTCTAAGTAGGTACATATTATAGTTTGTATGTTTTATGCTTTATTTTATTATATGTAATAAATTATAGGAAATATACTTTTATAGTAAATAAATTGATTAAAGCAATATGTAAGAATAAGTTTATCTAAAGATTAAATTGTTAAAGCAATTTTTCATATCCATTGTTTATTAATTTGTTTCATTTAATTCTTTCTTATTGAGTAAGTTATTTCATATAAATATGCGATACTTGTAAAATGTAATATTTTCTTTTAAATATTATGTTCGTATAAAATATTGTTCAGTTAATAAAAACAGAAATATTTTGTCTTTTATTCAAAAGAAGTTTGTAAATTTTTCAAAATATATTTACCTACCCCAAAAAAAGATTAATAAAACCAGTTAGTCATATACACATTTTCTCTATATTTATAGAGGTACTTTTTAAATAACTTTCAATACATTCGAAATCTGTGGTTTTATTTAAACTCAATGTAACAAATAATAATAGGTATTCTCAAAAATATTTAAAAATAAAATCGAGATGGGACTCTTGTATAATTTAGTGACTATTCACCTATGGTTAGTGCACTGCTGTATGTCCCTGGGTTTTCTACATTATAACAATACTGCTTCTCCACTCTAGCAGTATTTTTTGCATCTCAGATTATATTTATTAAAAAACCAAGGAATTGTTTTGGGCCTATTGCTGTGCCCTTTTCCAACATTCCCAAAGTTTTTTTTTTTTACTTTCTGCTGATTGGATCTCCGATAGCGACAACTCCATTTGTTGTTCCACTAGTTTTTTATCAAATTTTTAAAATAACTTCTATATATTTATCTTTTGCAATGACTTTGCTTACCTGCTTTATAATCTCTTCCCTATGCCCCAATTTCTCTAACAGGTGAGATCTTATACTCGCTCTATTAAATCAAATTATCATTATAGTTTATTTGAAAATGCTTGGTAGCACAGTTTTTATGGCAAAGGTCCATATTTTTATATAATTTTGCTATTATTCATTTTCAAATAAACTATAGGAATAGGAGTAATCTATTCGCTCCGTGCAAAGTCATGGAAAGGGAAGCAAAAGCGATACTAGCGCTAGCTGCGGATAATTCGTGCATTTTAGGGGGATATTTTGTAATTTTGGCATATCAAATACACGTATACATTTTACTTTTTTTTCAAAAAAGTAGGTAAAAACAACACAATAAGCAACCGGAGTTGCTGTGTTGAAAATTGTACAAATACTAGCAAAAAAAAAACAGTGAAACTTATATAACAAATTTCACTAACAAAGTGGAAATTAAATCAAATAAATAAATGGATAGGTGTACAATAAGAAGAAAAATTACCTTTATTTTTGTGATAATAACAGTAATGCTGGAAATAGTAGACATCAGAAACTAGAAAGTTTTTAAATAAACAATAAATTATCATTTTACGATGTTCTTTAATATCCCTTTATTCTTAAATGTTCATTCAGCAAGGACTAGATTTCAAGATTTCTGCCGTTGATTATAATATTTGGCTGGTATGCAATTTTGTGACTTACTGATCGGAAACCAGTTTTAATCATTCATTCTATGTTTTCTTTAGAACAAAAATGAAAATATAAGTAGCGATCCTTTTTATACATTTTAACTTCACGCTATTATAAATGGTTTCTTCAATGACAACTTATTAGACTTAGGCAACTTCTCATACATTTTCCAGTAAATACTGTTGCCTGCCTATATTTTATTATTGATTTTTAATGATTATACATTATTTTCTTCAATTTAAGCGTGAAAAATATATAATAATAATAAATTAATGTTTTAATTGTTTTATAAATCCATATACTTGTATTAAAACTAACATATATACTTTTTATTTACGAATTCTATTAAAAATTGTATTTGTCAGTATAGGCAGAAATACTCCTTTAATACCAAAACAAATTGGCGCTGCTGTCGCGCACGGAGCGAATTAGTTTTTCTAAAAATACCTTGTTACCGATGTAAGTATATCTTTCCCTAGTAAAAAAATTCGAGTTTTTATTTTCATAATATTATATAAATAAATGACCGGTTAACAATCACATTCTTTTAAATAGTACATTTGACATTGAAGTAGGTATTTTCTCCATATTGCCAAACAGGAACAGATGGTTTACTTGTAATTTGAATTATATTACATAAATCTCACTGAATTTCTCTATAATTCTCATAGCAATATGTACACAAACCACTTATCCAATAATATATAACCATGTAAAAATAACATTTTAAGAACGAGAAATTTTATAAAACCGGTCCTGTCTGAACAGATCTAGGAAAATCAAATAGGTTTGTCAAAGTTTTGTTCTTAATTTGAAATTAGAAATTGTGCATCTCACTCACTTATAACTAATAACAAAGTGCAGATTATCGGTGTTCACGTATTACAGAACACACAAACTAAATATCAGTGTAGCCAAAACATAAATTTACCTAACATGGCGACAAGCTTGAATGGGGTCATTTTTTTGTATTGACAGCATACGCCAAGCGGTATCTAGACTTTCTGAGGGCTATGGGTACTACTGAAACGTGAAGTCAATATATTAACCGTCACTTTCATGTGGATGGTCTTTTTTAATTCTATGGTGTTTTAAATGATATGTTTGAGAGAATATTTATTTAATGTGATAAATAAGGATCAATTAAAGTAAGGAGTCTAAAAGAAAAGGTGATAAAATAACTAAAACTACAGAAAAACTTACTTCAATTGTATTTTATTTATCAACCGATTTAATAATTTTAAATTTTGCAAGATCACTTCTTGTACTATAGGTAATTATGGAATTATGTAGCAAGCGTAAGGTCGCTCAGGACGCGTACTGGGCGACTAGTCTAGAAATTACAGATAATTGCAGTTAAATTAAAGGGATTTTGGCCCTTGGAACTTACTGGAGTAATCAGTACGGCCCTAAGACTGGAAAGTTTGAAGACCCCTGGTCTTGGTCATTAATTTCTGGTCATGGTCCTGCAAGTTTACAAGACCAATCTCACAACATTATTAATTTTTAATAAATTCTATTTCTCTTCTGGCACGGACTATAATAATAATTTCTCTCTATCTTGTAAGTTTGTCTTTTAAGTTATTTAATTTTACCAAAATAGATGAAGTAGTATAGTACAATTATTGGTATCTTTATCAGCACAAAACTTTTCAATTTATCACTGTATTTGGAAACTATTATTCGCTTATATCTCTTCTTTTATTATTAAAAAACATACAGGCATTGTATTTCTATATATTTTATTACTTATTTTCAGAAAGGTGGCAACATTGTATTTCCCATGATGACTATCATTTTTCCAACAACATTTTTTTTATTTCTGTTTGGTTTTCTAGTATTTACCGTAGGTATTATTAGACATAATAACAGACCGATTTGTTATGATTTCTAAAAAAAAAACTGCGGAAATGATTTGGGAAATCCTAAGCGAATTGTTTTATCTAATTATGAATATTAATAAAATGAATCTGTAATTAGCGATTCTTTTTAAATAAAATTTATTGGTCGAGCGAACAGAAAACAGTTGCCTTGACTTTGTTTTCGACGCATTTATAATGTATTATGTATTGAAACAATAATTTAACCCTTTACAAGGGCAGAGTGATAAGTTTAGAATTATCAATTTGTTATTTATTGAGTGACAATAAAAACAAAATAATTCTATTTATACTTGAAAGCAAATAAATCGATTCACTATTTGCACTCGCATTATCGTCGTCTGTTTCAGTCAAAGGAATATGAAAATAAATACATTAGACGTGCAAATCTCAGACGAAAAATGAAATATAGTTAACGGTTTGGATTTATTTAAAGTCATAATATACCAATAAAGTTCATGAATACACTTAGTAGTAAAAGTATCGAATAATTTCAATAAACGTAAAAAAAAAACAAATACAAATAATTTTTATTAATTTAAAGTAAATACGTATAATAAAATATATTATATCAGTGATGGCTTGTGGTAATTTAAAAAGGGTGTTCACTTTTTTCCAATAATTTTATCGTTTGTAAGTTCGGTTCAAAACTTTGCACAAGCACCAATATCGCTGTGTTTTTTTTATTATTTGGGTTTGTGTTAGGTATAGTTATTATTATTAATATCATACTGTTTGCAACAGAGTTGGGTAGTATCCGGATACTTGTGTATCCGGATACTTTATGTGTATCCGAAAGCTGTATCCGGATACTTTTCAAATTTTGTATCCAGTATCCGTATCCGTGACCAAATTTGTAAGTATCCGGATACCGGATACTTTTTTCGGCATTCAGATACTTTTAAATTATTTACCACAGTCGTAACTGATCCAATCCATATTATCTCTATTAAAATATCTACTTAAGTTGGAACCATATGGAAAAAAAAGTTATTCCTGATAAAAAGTTCTGCATAACCCAAAACTTAAAATACAGTCATCAGCTATCAAATTTTTCAAGCCGAGGTTGAATATGAATTTTGTTCAAGAGAAAAGTACGTTTATTTTTGAAAAAATCGAAAATTTTCATTAAGAAAATTGCTAAATTCTTCACAAACATCAAGAAAAGGAAAGCTTATCATGTTTATAGTAGAGAAGAGAGAGAAAAAAAATTATGGATTACCGTAATTAGGTGGATCAATGCAAAATCTAGAAAAATCTGATTTTTCAGATAGATCGGTGTTATTGTATATTTAAATGTAATTTTCAATTCTATTCAACTTTTCTTAATGAAAATTTTCGATTTTGTGCAAAAAACAAAATTCATATTTTTTGACAAACCTCGTATATGGCTTCCAAAAATTGATATCTGATGACTGTATTTTAAGTTTTGGGTCATGCAGGACTTTTTATCAGGAATAACTTTTTTTCCAAAAATCAATAATACATTTTTTTCCATGTGGTTCCAACTTAAGTAGACACACTGTATAATCGAATTACTTTGAGCTACCCTGTATAATTAGAAATAAAATACGTATTTTTCAATATTACAATATTTAAGACACAATTGCAATGGGTACCTACTTAAATACAAAATAGTAAAATAATTATTTTATTATGATTTGTAGTTTTGTTTGGTGCACCCTGTAAAATTTAAAATAACGCAAAAAAAAATTCTCATCGCCAAGGATAAATTCAACGATTCACCCAGTATACAGACGGTCGGGATTCAGCATCTTGCAACACGTTTTTACAGGAAAAATCCTGCAAACCCTTGTCCGGTGTTAGCGTCATGAACTTGTGGAGGTTCCATTAGCCCAGGTTAGTTTCAGTTGGCAAAGACAAGAGACGGTTGTTTTGT
This sequence comes from Psylliodes chrysocephalus, assembly GCA_927349885.1. Lineage (NCBI taxonomy): Eukaryota > Metazoa > Arthropoda > Insecta > Coleoptera > Chrysomelidae > Psylliodes > Psylliodes chrysocephalus. The sequence goes on from OV651825.1 coordinate 34,002,165, forward strand.
GTTTTTATATAGTGCAATATAACTAAACTTGCTGTATCAGTTTTAGTGCCTAACTATACGCAAAGGTAAGTAGGTGTAGATACCTCGAATTTTTTATTTTGTAAAATGTCTAATTACATATTAGTTTTTAAAATGTAGTTGATAAAATACATGTATGACGTTGTTGCTCATAATGTTACTGATCATGTGTTATTTATGTCGTCATCAACATCAATAAAGTATACAGATCTGACAAGATAAAATATACGAGCCTGCTTTGCCTATCCCAGAACGAAACATTCAGCAATCTCTCACTCCTCCTCCTTTCGACGCTCTCGACCCTACCAAGTACCGCTCGTCGGAGGATCCACAGAAAATGGATTGTAGAATACATCTGACACTGACGAGAATATCGAAAGATTGTATAAACATGGCAAGTCTCACCAACAACGAGCTTAATTCGTTAGATTTATATGGTTCAGGCGCGACTCGTTTTATTTACATGCACCTTTATGTTTTATTGTCCATTTTGTTTTAATGTTTTATATTCACAGTATAAAAATAATAAACAATTTATTGAGTAGTTTTTTTCCTGTTTCTATTATATCGCTTTCCATGTTCGATCATTTATTTATGCCTAGTATTGTTTATTGTTACTCGTAATCAATCTTATTGCATAATTGTAACTATTGGTATAAAAACATTATTTTAACTCAATTTAAGAGTATCCGTAAAAGTATCCTTTAAAGTATCCGAAAAAAGTATCCGAATACTTGTATCCGAGTACTTTTTAGGTGAAAGTATCCTAAAAAGTAACTATTAATGAATATTTTAGTTATTGTAATATTTGTTTTGTTTTCATTTATAAACATTATTAGATATAGTCAGCTGACTTTTTTTTATATTTTGAGATTAAATATAAATATATATCAGGTTATGTACCGGGTGTTCCATTAAGAGAGGCATATTTTAGAAACTAATAATAGTACAGCTTTGGGGAAAAAATATTTTTAATAAAAACGGTCAAGAGAAATTGCTGGAAATTATTTTCAAGTTTGTAGGGTGGCCGCTAGGGGGCGTAATTGTGACGTCAAAACATAAAAATGTAATTTTCTCAAAAAAATACCAAGTAAAGTATATTGATAAATATTACTATTGTAATCTTCAATGTTTTCTGAACAAAAAAGCTTTAGGTGTAATTTTTGTCAGTTGTGAAATGAGTGGTAGGGGGCCGTTCAAGTATTACGTAAGCACTATGGGGGGGTCTTTGTTTTGCTTATTTTGGATGACATGGGGATAGGGGAGTCTAGATGATGATTACGTCATCGGTAGTTATTTACTTTTTTTACACGAATGGCAACCCTCACATTGTCTATGCTTGAAAACGAAACGCATTTTCGGGGATTCCCGTTTAGGCACTCGCTTTAGAACCGAGTAGGGGAATTACCGCGCGCTATTCACTTGTCTAAATTTCCTCTGTCAATGTATTGTTTCGTTTGGATACTATAGCGAGTAGACGAATTGTAAGCATAGCAAAGCAAGTTAACATTTGTGTTACCGTTGATTCCATTAGCCAAAGTTTAATGTTTAAATAAGATGTCGTTTCAAATAGACAAATCTAAGTTTTACCAAAAATTGTTTGACAGTTTTAAAAAATCTCATACAAGTAGGAAAGTACAAAATGTACAAAAGTTAGTTAACGAAGTGTGGCGAAATTATAAATTACAAGCAAAGTCCAATAAGAAACTAGATATTATTGTATCTAAGAGAATTGAAGAAGAATTGCAAGCGGCGACTAAGAATAAATCCAATCTACTACATTTTTTTCCAAGGTAAGTGACGAAATCATTTTAGGTACCTATGAGTACTAGAAATATTGGAAATCACCAATAGTGATGCCGCGAGACGAGAGATTCTCGTCTCTCGTCTCGTCTCGTACGAGATGAGAGAGACATTTTCTCTCGAAAAAAGATTCGAGACGAGACGAGAATTTCTCGTTTCTTTCGAGCTCTCTCGAGTTCTCTCGCGCAATTAACTTTTTACTTCTTTAAAATTTTCAATTACTTTTCGTAACTTTTTAAAAATATAAAAAATTTCCAGACAGTCAAAAAATTAACTATAAAACACTTATTCTATATACACAGTGAGTTTTAAGTATGGAACGCCTCAATTATCTCGGAAAGGGCTTGCACGATTTTTATTCATGTGCCCTGAAAAAAGCGCTCCGACAAAAGCGCCCCGACAAATGCGCTTCCCGACAAAAGCGCCTAAGACAAAAGTGCCACCCGAAATTTCTTTGTATAAAAAACTAACCAACGGACAGAATCGTAATAATTTCCATGCAGTCAAATTTTTCGGAGGTTACTTTTGGAGATTAATCAGAAAGACAACAATTTTTAAGTGTTTTTCCGAAAAACTGTCAAAGAAAAAGTAAAAGAAACGAACGTATATTATATTATTAACATGCTTCAAAATGCTTTCATTTGATATCACACAAAAAAAATTCTAACTTCCAAATGAAACCCTACCCCCTCCTATTTGACTTCTAAGACAAAGTATTTATAGCAGGGGCAGAAGTTGAAAAGGCTTTTGCTAGTTCTCCCACTTCATACACATAACTTGACAGGTTTGCGGAGGATCTAACCGTAGTGAACGCAATACATTTGCGTACAAAATTATTTTTTAGATGTTAATAACAATTTCGAGTAAATAGTTTAATAAATTGTGAATAGCTGTTGAAATTTTGTAGAATTATGATTTGGGTATTATAATACATGTTTAATAATTATTTATAGTTCATAAATACATGCGATTGACCATTTCTTATTCTATGAAACGACACTGGCAGGTAATCATTACTGCAAAATTCTCAAAGTCATCCGACGTGGTTTTACGTTTTCCCCGTCTCTACCTACCAAAAGCCTTTCCAACTTCTGCCTCTGCTATACATTCTTAGTTAACAACGCCTCAACCACAAACTAAGACGTTCACAATAATTTCGCACCTATTTTTCGACACAGGAATTAACAAATTTAACTAAACAGCATCTACCCTTTTAACCACGGGCTTCATAGACTAGCAGCGTTGCTATATTCACTGGTATAGTCCATACAAACAAGTCAACTACAAAGAAATACCGATAATGGAAAAAAAAGTTCGGCTTCCGTTTGAAGATGCTTAAAAAAAATTCAAAAATTCATATTATGTATCTAAAAAGGAGTCTCTACCAGGAGTATGTCATTATTATGCCCCTGGACGATAGTAATACACTTATTTTAATACTAAAAATTATTAACTCAACTCCGAATTGGAATATAGTAGTCCAGTTTATTATTTCTCTCTACGTCGCTGAAATGAACCGATAACCTGTGTAGACAGACTGGAATATCGTGTCGTGCGGCATTGTAGTCAAAAGTATCCGCAAAGTAAGAAGAAGCCAGTGTCGTCGCATCGTTAAGTCAGTTTATTATTTAATTTAATTGGTTGGAGTATTTTAAACATTAATTATTACCATATATTTCAATTTTTACGATTTATTATATAAAATAGATGTAATAAATAATTTTACAAAGCGAAAAATAGATTAATAATCAATCAATTTGAGGATTCGATTATGAACAATATACCTACAAGTAGAAATATAGGTACTGCGTTCCAAGTATATGATACAAAATTAAAAACTGATATAAATATATACCAAATGCAAAGTGTCTATTGAAATTATCGACTGTCTGTATATAATTTTTTTCAGAAAAATAAAATGCCGTCTCTGGAATAAATATTTTAATTAATGCATTTCCAATTCTTTCGAAATAAAGGTTTCTTATTTTATATCAATTCTGCTTAATTGGTTATATTGCAAACATATCTCTACTGGTTGGGTTACTTCCCAAGTGACTTCTCGATTAGTAAACGAATACGAACGTCAACATTTTAATAATTTTAGTTATAAAAAATATTTTAAAATTAAAATTACAAAGTAAATGTAGAAATAACCTAAACATAGACCGACTTATAAAATAAAATGTGACTTACATATTGCTGATTTAACTCAGATTTTCTCATTGTTTCCAAATTCCTGCTCCTCGTCTTCCTTCTCCTCATCACTAATTATATCATCGTCGTCGTCATCTTCATTGAGATTTATGATAAATCGTTCTCCATTATTTACGTGTATGCCGCTGTTGTTCCTGTATTCCTCTTCTATTTCATACACATGTTTTATAACTGCTTCCCACTGCGATTTTCCGATCGCTTCCATTTGTTCTTTGATCAAGTTGACGACCTGAGAATCAAATTTGGGAAATATATATTTTCTCCGAATATTTTGTTTCAATTGGCTCCAGAGTAACTCTATAGGATTGAAAATACAAAAATATGGTGGTAACCTTAAAACTGTATGACCTCTTTCAGCTGAAATTTCATCAACTATATACTTTTTTTTCAAAATTTTTAGTTTTTAGGACTTCCAAAAGTTCATCTTTTTTATATTTTTCATCAAAATACAAATCGTGATTCATTAAAAATTCTTGAATTTCATCTTTCTTAGAGTTTTTATTAGGTATTTTTTCCTTAAGCCTGGAGTGATATGAAGCATTGGCTTTAAATTAGGCAACAGTGAATTCATAAACCATTCTTCAAAAATATCGGAATTCATATTTGAATGGTAATCAATCTGGCAGATATCAATTTTTTTTCCAAATGATAGTAAGGCATTGTCAACCCAACCGTCCTCTGAGCCATAGTTTAATATTATCAGTCGAGTACCTTTATTTGGAGGGATACCTAAGGCTTGGCAATATTTATTATCGTTTGTCCAGCCCTTTTTTGCAGTATCATGCGAATCATACCACGTTTCATCCAGAAAATAAATTGGCCTGCTTTCATTTTTATATTCACGAATTTTCTGTAAATAAGAATTTCTCCAGTTTACTATTCGTCTTGTTTCCATCACTGCGCTTCTTTTATCTATCGTTTTGTATTTAAAACCGATTTTTTTTTAGCCAATTATACAATGTAGACTTTTTTATATTTGTATCGAAATAAGTTTCACTTACGCTGCTTCTTGCACGGTATAAGTGTTTTCGATATATCCACGTTTTAACAAATTTTTATAAACATTTAAACAAATTTGCTGGGACTGTTCATTTAAAAAGAGTTTATTTTTTATTTGGGTAGGCACTGCATTAGTTTTTCCATCACTGTTTGATGTACTGGTGCTCGGAATACTATCCCACGGTCTCCACATAGTTAATAACACATACACAAAAATTATTATTCGTTTATTAAAATTACTATATAACCTCCAAAACACAAACTGATTATTGATAAAACAAAACTAAACACTAATAAAACAGAAACTAATATTCTATAAAATTTTAAAAAGTACGATGCAGGAGCTGTTATCCGTACAAAACTCAACATGTCACTAAAAGATGAACAAAACTCCACTGAAAGTAAAAATAATTATTTTTATTCAAATACGTTTCATTTTCCTTTTCGGCATTGGTTCGGCTCTTTAAATGGACAAAGACAATATGCCGACGAGGGCAATAGCCGACAAAGGCAATAGCCATCAAAGACGATACACCGCCAAAAACAATATACTTACAGAGGCAGTATACCGACAAAGCTATTCACGCTTCTTGGAGAAAAAATGCAAAATTTTATCAAAAACACTGAAATCGTTGAAGAAAAACATCAGTTATAAATCCTACTTATTTTATTCTAATTAGGTATATATGTATATAATAAATTACTATTTTAAATCTTCAAATCGAAAGAAACATATACACTATTGGACAAAAGTGAAGCAACTTTTATAGTAAAATAAAATATTTAATTATTTAAAATAAAATGAGCAACCATGGAAATTAAAAATAATTTAATTTAAGTGGTCATAGTAGGCTGCAGTCATATGTGACATGGGATTGTTTGCAAATGTCAAATAAGTTAGTAGTATGTAATAATTTATTTCAACTAGACCTTTTATTATCGCGACAAAAGTATAGCAAGTCTTTGATTTGGTTTACAGGAAAAGGGTTTATGATACAGGTAAAGTTCTAAAATAACGTTTTTCAATTCAATTAAGCTTAACAGCTCTAATATTTACAGAATTAAATATGCCAAAAGCAAAACGAATCTGTACGGAGGTACAAGAAATGGTCGTAAACGCCTTTTTAAAAGGGAAGAGTAAGATTGCGATTTACAAACAGTTCGACTTGCCCAAATATAGTGTCTCAAAAATAATTTCACGTTATAATGAAAGAGGACATGTAGAAAAAATGCCGAAATCAGGAAGGCCCAGGAAAACTAAATTTTGGATGGATAGGAGAATCAAAAGAATTTCTCAAAGAGATCCGTGGTTGTCAGGATCAAGGATAATTGCTGAAATTCCCGAACTGGAAGTCAGTGCGAGGACTGTTCAACGACGATTAGTTGAGGCGAAACTTTATAGCAGATGTCCTGCCAAGAAACCGTTGGTTTCTGAAAGAAATCGCCGTGCCAGACTTGAATGGGGCATGTTCAAAAATTTTGAAAATTTTTTTATGAATAGTAGAGTTGAAAATAAAACTACGTTTTTTTAATTTTTTTTTTATCTATTCATTTGCCGGAGTTATGAATTTTTTTAAAATTTATGACGTCACCGGGAATAGACCAATAGGAGCTAGCGCACAACGTTGCCGGCTAGAAAGTTTACGAGAAGTGATGTACGTTCGTTTGTGTACTCCTTCTTACTTTTAGACTTCTAAAACATCGTTAAACAAATATCTTTTAAATATATAATATCAAATGTTTTTTGAAAGTATTATTTCTGTTTAAACTTTTACCATATTTAAAGTTTCATTGTTTTAAAAGTCACTTAATAATTCAGAAAATGGCAAAATGGCAGCACTGTGTATGGCATCTGTCATCATAGTGTCTCGATCAAGAATTTATTTGGAATTTGAGTGTTTAATTTTGTACTTTTTATAAATATGACTACGAAAAAGTGTTTTGTTCCAGAATGTGATAATGATTCACATTCATCTTCAAAAATATTTATTAGTGTTCCTAGAAATTTGGAAAGAAGAAAATCAACCTTCTACTAGCGATGTTTCTCGTGAACTTTTTAATAAAAATACACCGAATTATCAAGATGTAGCAGCAATTTCTGCTAATTGTCCCCTTCAGGAAATTGAAAATGAGGCTACTATAAATTCTTAGGTGTATAACCTAAAAACCCTTCTGGAAGAAAATGCAGAATCTCCTGAAAGTTTTGAAGATACCGAATTTATTCATCATTTTGTGGAAGAACTAGTGATAAAGAAATAATAGAAAAATGTGGGTATTTAAACAAACTGGTTCCTGGATCCCATATAATGGCAGATAGGGGTTTCAGAATATTCAGCTACTTGAAAACATGGGATGCACTTTAGTAAAGCCACACCTAGTGTATCACAGAATGAAAAAAGTTCTCCAGAAGATGTACAATTAAGTAAAAGAATAGCATCTCAAAGAATACATGTGAAAAGAGTTATAAGAAGGGTTAGTTAATTTAACATGTTAAAACCACATTCGTGTGTGAATTTTAAGCAAGTACATTTACTTAGTAATATCTGCATAATTGCTTGTTAACTTACAAGAACCTATTTTGTAAGAGTAAATATTAATTTAATAAACTTTTTTTTGTTTGTTTTTTAATTTAATTTACCTAATTATCACATTTCAGGGATTAAAATGAGTTTTTAAACAGCCAATGTAATTTTTTATAAAATTTTAACTTTTCGAGCAAATCAAAGAGGAATGAGTACCTGTATATGCATAGATTTTTTTGGGACTAAAACTACCAAAACAAAGGCACCTATTTACAGCAGTTTAAAATGAAACATTTTGACAAAAACGCCTATGTCAGAGTGATAAATATTAAAAACAACCAAGTTCAGTTGAATGTGGTAGCAAAGTCTATATATTCCAATAAATCGGGTAACTACATGTGGTATCACTGGTGATAAATTTAAAAATATCACAATTCTTGCCACCTTTTTCAAAAAACCAGAAAGTGTGCCTTCTTATCAATCATTTATGAAAATGACAACAGTGATAAATGTGAAAAAAAAACATTTAATGTTGCTATTCGTTATTATGATTGTAAAACATGTTTGCAGTTCCGTTTATCTTTTATGAAAATCTAAGTAAAAACAACCAATGTCAAAGGGTTATAATTTTTTTTCTGTCGAACCAAATATATCACAAAATTAAAAATTGATCATAGGTCAAGCTAAAGTAATACCTTTATTGATATTAGCTTTGAAAAAGGAGAAAGAATAATATTGACTTAAGTTATTATTATTAACATTGGTGATTTTTAATAAAAACTCTTCAATTATTGTTTACCAACAAAAATATAAAAATCTGTGAAAATTTTATTTATTAACCTTTTAATAAAAAATGAGAAAAATGAAGTAAAAAACAATTTATTTACAAATAAAAAATATATATACAAATTCTAAGAATATAAAAGTACTGATTTATTTTCCTGTAGTGGATGAAGAGGTTTCTTTAACAATCTAGCCAAGTGTACATCAATATTTACGCATTTTGATAAATTAGAGCCTTTCCAATAACACTGAGTAGATGTTACAGATGGTTCCTCACTTCTTCTATGAAGCCACATATTTACAACCAACTGAAAAAAATAAAAGGGTTAGATATGCAGTTACAAAATAACTATATAACCAGCTACAAAATGCCTTATTTTATGTAACAAGACGAGCAGAGCTTTACTAGCTCTGAACGAATCCAGTAAAGAACCTCGGATTTTCAAAACTTAAAAAAAAACAATCTCACTACATTTTCACATTTTTGAAATATTATAGAGCTTTTCGAAAAAAACTGCTATTTTTAAAAATACAATTTTTTGTTTAAACAGCTATGTCTCATTTTAGGCTATTGAGTATTATAAAATAAAAAATTACGGGATGCTTTGTTAGCTTCAAACGAATCCAGCAGAGCACCCCAGTTTTTTTTTAAACCACACCACGTTTTTTGGCTCCTACAATATTATAAAATATTCGAAATTTGGCATTTTAAAAAAAATTCGCAATTCCTTGCTGACTTCAAAGTTTTTTTCTGAAAACAAATGTACTTACCACATTTTTAGGATTTTAAAACAGCCTAAACATGTGTCATAAGTAGTTGTTTTTATAGATAAAAAAATAAATTAAAAAACTGAAGTGTCCTGCTGACTTTGTTCCAACAAAGCACCCTGTATTATTTAAAAATAGCAATTTTTTTTAGTAAAGTTTTACAATATTTCAAGAGTCTAAAAATATTCTAAAAATGGGGTGTGGTTTTTAGAAAAAAGCTTTAAAAAACCGAATTGCTCTGCTGGCTTCTTTCGAAGGTTAGCAAGAAGCACCATGTATTTTTTAAAAATATAATATTTCAAGTGCATAAATATATGGTGTTGCTGTTTTTACAGAAAAAACTTTATAAAACAGAGGTGCTTTGCTGACTTCGTTCGAAGCTATAGAGCATTTTAAGTTTTGCAAAAAACGAGGAGCATAAAATTTTTGAAAAGGGTATAAAAATAGCCTAAAAATATGGCATATTTTTTAACTCAAAATTTCATAGGTGCTCTGCAGCATTCTTTGGTATCATAATTATTACTAGGTTCACTAACAAAATCTATTTCTAGATTATTTTAACACTTGCTGCGATTACAAAAAATGTCTATATGTCAAAATTAGAAAAAAAATATTTATAGGAATAAAGGGCCTTATACACTGTTTATTATATGTAATTATAAAAACAAAAAAGCATAATAAATATTACAAATCTTGACATGCATTGTGCACTAAAAATTTCATTTTTGTTAATTACAACAACCACATCAGAAGGTTTTTGCCGTAATTTATGTTTAGGTGTAATTTGTCTCCTTCTCTCTTATGGAAAAAGAAATTATCCCCATATTCTTGCTTGGCAGATCTAAAAATAAAACCTGAGATAAATATGTTTTACTATAAAGTGTATTGTTCCATATAAACTGTAACTACCTATTATTAAAACAAAGTCTTACCTTTCTGACTTTTGTAAACTGAGTATTGTTAAAAAATGCAGTAATCATCTCGGTAATCATATTTTCGTTTACAATGGGTAACACACTTGATTCAACTTTTATAAATCCAGCTGATTCATATTAATAATAAAATTAAACCAAAACAAAAAACTAAGGTTAGGTGGTGTCAATTTTAATGTCACTTAGATGTGCGTTCACTTCGACATTCTGTGTGTCGGTTTGTTCGTTGGCTTGGTTTTGTATAACAAAAAAAACTTCGACACAAGATGATTGGTCTATTCCCGATGACGTATAATTTCAAATTTTAAATTTCAATTGGGCTTAATTTAAAAACTTTTGGCTTTTTTAACGAACTGACTATTTAGAATAACTTGTATAGCGACTAACTATTACAATATAATTTATAAAACAGCATATCTCACATGTGAACATGGCCCATTTGCGCAACAAAATTTGAACTGGACAGTGCAAGATTGGGGAAAAGTATTGTTTAGCGACGAAAGTCGTTATAAAATTTTTAATTATGATGGAATGAAGCGTGTCAGGCGTCCGGTTAATATGAGATTTCACCCAAAGTATGTTACGCCAACAATAAAGCACGGACAAGGTAGTGTATTTGTATGGAGTTGTTTTTCGTGGAGCTGAGTAGGCCCACTACATTTTATAGACGGAATTATGGATCGCTTCGTCTACAGAGACATACTCCAAAACGTTATGTTTCCCTATGCTCAGCGGGAGATGCCTTTGCAATTTATATTCCAACAGGACAACGATCCGAAACATTCGTCTCGCCTTGTTCAGGAATGGTTTCAGGAGAACAATGACCAGGTTCTTAGGTGGCCGGCCCAATCACCAGACCTCAACCCCATTGAGAACCTTTGGGAAGAGGTTGAACGTCGTATTCGGACTACAAGATTCCCAAATAAACAGTTCTTAATTGATAAAATTAATGAAGTTTGGATTAATATGCCGGATATTACTATCCAAAACTTAATTTCATCAATGCCGCGCCGTTGCCAAAAAGTTATATCTAATAATGGGTATCCTATTAATTATTAAGAATTTGTTCTTATTTTGTTTTAACCCTTCAACCATATTTGTGATTTTTCAGTTGTTAAATGAAATACAAAATTTTTTCATAAAAGTTCTTATACTTTTGTCGCGATAATAAAGGGTATTGTTGAAATAAATTATTACATACCAACTTATTTGACATTTGCAAACAATCCCATTTCACCTATCATAGCAGCCTATTATGACCACTTAAACTACATAAATTTTGATTCTCACGGTTGATCGTGTTATTTTAAATAATTAAATATTTGATTTTATCATAAAAGTTGCTTCACTTTTGTCCAATAGTGTACCTATAATACGTACACATAATTAAATTATTAAGTAAAAACATATATCTCCGTCTATGGGCGGTCTATCAAAGAGTTAGTTTAGCTGACTTCCGACAAGCAACCCGTTCCCTATACCAATTTTTTTTCGAATTATTCAAACAGGTGCCGAACTTTTTTTGCGTTTGCGGTATTCCTTTATAATTGACTTATTGTTTGGATGGACTATACCATTGTTCTAATAGAATTAGTATCGGAATGAAAACTATGTTAATTTTTGTTCCTGTTTAAAATTGGTAATCTTTTTAAAAAAAAGTTATTTAGAAAATAGTTAAGATATTTGTTATAGAATGACGCTAAAGAGCCAAAAAATTAAATTTGTTAAAAAGTTGAAATTTTTGTTGTTTTTCTTTAAAAATATAAGTTTTTCGCGATTTAGCGTCATTCTTGGTTCATTTTTAAAACGATTGGCCTGAACCATTTTTTTTTACAATTTTTTTAACTGCCTCAAATGTAAAAATCCCGTTCAACGGTGGGATTCGAACTTGGAACCCTTGGATCCGCAGGTAGAAACTCTACCACTGAGCCATCCACCTTCCTACACAGAATATTAACAAATAAAAAGCGGGCTATTCTTCTTTCTTATTAAAAGATCACCAAAATTAAAAGAAGAAGAGCACACTTATCTGAAATTTCGCGGGGAATACTACATATTATTTTTTTTTTTTTTTTAGTCGAGAGCCAGGTTTTCCAAAGTATAACCTATATTAATACTTGGACTGTAAATCTCATTCGAAGTTTATTGTAGGCTGTTGTTAAAAAAAAAAATAATAAGCTGATAACGACTTACATTTTCAAAAGTCGATTAGCACAATGACCCTGTTTTCTACATTTTAACCACTTAATTATGTATATTATTCTTCGTGAATCTAGGTATGTATATATTTACTAGCAGATATGCGAACTGCTGATAAATATTCTATCAACATAATTTAACTGTTGGTAGTACAAATATTTTGATTACCCAAAATAAATAACATTTTTTTTTGTTAATTAAATATTATTTTGAATCACAATGATGTTACGGATAATTAAATGCATATTTTTAGATAGAAAATGAGTATAATTTAAATTGATGCTCAATATATAATTAAAATACCTAATAAATATATCTTTTACAAACGGAATACATACCTATAGTTTATTTGAAAACGAATAATAGCAAAATTTTTATGACACAGGAAATAAACCCTAATATAACATCATAAATCAGTGACGGAGAATTTCTAAAATATCGATCGATTTTGATCTTGATTCACGGTGCGTCTCCGTATTTATTTTTTTTTTGTGTCATCGGCTTCATTTCGCCTCGTGTTCTGTGTAGGCTTTGTTACTGTTTCCCAGCGCCACTTTAGGAACAGCACTGTTAATTAGAACCCAACAGTGAATGGTCGAGTGAGGAATCCTACCAAGGCATCAGAATTAATTTTAAATAATTAAATTAAATGAAAAAATTCTGGCCAACGGTGGGATTCGAACGCGTCTCCGTATTATTTACAGATTTTAAATAAGTTGCAATAATAAATATTGCAATGGAAAATATAGGTCTTAACTATTATAATAACAAAAATAATAATAATAGTAATAATAATAATATAAAAAAATTGTTATAAGAGATAATAAAAAAACACCCTATATAGCACACATTTGATTGCGATACAAACACATACTTTGATTTTCTTTTACTATACGGAGAATGGTCGCACTGCGCAGCTTTCTGAGTGCCTTTTAAAAGGAGATAAAAAACTCCGCCATTTTGAACCCTTATTACGTGTTGCCTACATCTTGGGGCAATATTTTTAATAGGTGCGTTTTAATCATTGATCTGGCAACCTAGGGATACGACATGCATAAGCGAAAAGTGGGACCGGTCCGCCATTACTGTGAGTGCAAATTGTCAATTTTATAGGTTAAATTGCAAAGATTATTATTTATCACAACTATTATGTTTGATAATAAAATAATCCAAATAGGTAGTTTACACTGAGAAAGAAAAAGTGTAAATATTTATAAGATATTCGACGTTTAATTAATCAGGAAAGAATAAAGATCATTCCGAAAATTGAATAAAATATATATCTATGCTATCCCGATTAAAAAATATTCATGTTAAATCCTGTGAAATATGCACGCCACTGATATGGTCACTTGATGACATTTTTACAAAATTCTGTCAATGGAAACATTATACAATAATAATTATAGCATAAAGGGAGGGTAATTTATAATAAATAACCCTGTTAGGTTCCTAATAATTTTCAGTAAAAAAATTTTAATTCGCACTTTTTTATGTAGATTAAAGGAAATAGTATATTGTTTCAAGAGTGACGAAAAAAATGATTTTCGACGAGTAAAACACTATACTCTATTATGTCATGTAGGTACCTACTAAAATGAAAAAAAAAAAAAAAACAAACAAACGTTAGCAAATGCTTTATTTTGTGTTAGGAATAACAAAAAATTAACCAACAATTAAATATTTCAGAAATATTATTTATTATTTAAATATTGATTTATTGTTATATTTGAACAATTGTTCAAAATTATGGGGGTATCACACTCAAGCTTTTTATTTATTGAGGTAGATGCCGACATATTTGTTCTACTGTTAAATGTCATTTCAGATGATGATGCGCCATAATCGGATGAAATAGTAGTTTCCTTATTTTGTACAGATTGTAAAATTTTGGTTTGTATTTGGTTTTTACTGTTCGTGGATTCATCAACATATCCTTCCGCAACACTACTAGATTTCCAACCACCGCGCTTTTTTAACAGAAGCAAGTCACCTCCTGCATCCACTAATAGCGTTGCGGATGTTCTGCGGAAACAGTGCCCAGTGTAATCTTGAGGATTCGGAAGCGTTAAAAACTGAGCAATTTCGTTAGGAACTTTACTGATTTTATTAATTCCAACAACCTGTCTGCTACACTTTCCATTCTGATAGTTAATAAAGAATCTTGAATTAATTTGATCCATGTTTTTTATTTGTATTATGTTATTTTTTAGAAATATCATAAAAGGGTCCAGAAATATGAAAAGAACGCGGAACTTTTGTTTTTGTATTACGGATTTTAACTAACAGAATACTTCCAGTATCCTTTACATCGCTTATTGTTAAATCTTTTAGTTCGTGGCAACGACAAGCGCCAGATAATCCAAAAACTAATGCTACCTACAAATATTAGTAGTTATGTATTAAGTATTTGTTAAAATAAAAATAATAATTCCGTTACCTTTGTTATTAAATATTTATAGTCAGGTGCATTCTTTAGGAAAGTCTTTATGTCTTCAGGCGAAAAATTTTTTGGATTTTTGGCTTTTAAAACCATCAGATTTTCTTTTCAAAAGCGAACGTAACTTTGGATATTTACTAATATCGACATCATTTTTAACAGAGAGTGTAGTTCTTAGCATCGAATAAATGAACCATAACGTCGACGGTTTAAAATTTGAACATATTTCTCCAAAGTATGCTAGTAGTACAGTTTCCGAAAATGATTTCACTTTATTTTTTTCTCTCCAGTCCAAAAATTTGATATAAATTTCTTCATATCTCTTTTTTGATTTGGCCGGTAATAAATCTGAAGAGGTTTCTTCAGCTTTAAAAATAATTTCTGGGGGAGTACAATCGCTTTCTGACTCAGACGTCATGAAAATGTGTTAAATTTAGGACGAACTGAAACTGACAGTTCTCAAAAGTGATAAAACTTCAAATAAACAAATGAAAACCAGGAAACTAGATGTAGATTGGTTTAATTTGCACTATTTTTATACATTTTTATTTTATCTTTAATTCATTAAAAATTAGGTAAAAACGCATATAGAATTTAATGAGCATCTTTTTATTTCATTATTAATAATTATAAGCTGTTAAAATATTATACGAGGCGACTGATATATGAAAACATGGGATTTTTTCTCACTAGTGACGGAAATCAAGTTTTCGCTGAAAGTATCCTGTGGCGAAAGATGTCTTTTTGTAAGAGTTCGTAGAAAAATATAATTTCGTGTTTTCTTGGTGCAGACATTTTGCGACACACTGTATATTCAAATCCAAAATGATGTATTTTCTTTTAACACATACCTAATACAAATTTATTAGCAAAATTTAAATACTTGTTATTTTCGGTATATTTCTCCTTTAGACACACACATTTTTAGTTTCATTGTCAAAAGATTTAAATAAAATTACCGGACCTTATAATATTCTATTATAATTTGATGATCCCGAGTGGCCATAGCAAAAAGACGAAATATGAGCATGAAGATTTAGATGTCATTAACGTAAAATTAATGTTTTGAAATTAATTTAATTTTTACCAATTTAGAAAATAAAATTAATTAAAAAAAAAGTGTCTATTCGTGGGTTTGAACTCGGAACCTTCCAATTCATAGACGAGTACTCTAAATATTCGTTATGGAGGCTTGCTAGAAAGTTTTACTTTTTAACGCTGATAATCAGATAGCTTTTAGTTTCATTAAAATCTCAGTTTATTTTTAAATATAGATGAATATCTTGTGGAATGCTATTATTTATTGATTCTTCACAAGAATCACTAATTTTTAATTATATTTAATCTTAATAACTAAAAAAAATATATATTGACAATTAATTTGACGGAATTGTCACTGACGTAGAGGGCGTATCTAACCAGTAAATAAAATCGTTAGTTCAATAATTGTACCAATAGATGTCGGGCGCGATTGCCTCCAATAACTTTTACATAGCGATTATCCTACTATAGTTCTTTATACAATGATATTATGTAGTCTCTTAACAAACATTTTGATGAATTCAAAATATTATTAGATTAGTTTACATTTTCTTACATTGGAACCAAATTGTATAACTCATTTCCTAGAAAAATAAAATTAATAAATAATAAAATTAATTTTAAAAAACATTTAAAGGAATTTTTAAGAAATACTAATAAACATTTATTATTAATTTAATAGAAACTAGGGAATAATCTATTTACACATTTATTTACTATTTTTATTTATCCCTCCAGTTTTACTTATTTTTACATAACAGTGCCAATTGTAAGTATTTTTAATATTTTTCTGTTGCATCCAATCCTCAGACTGATCCCAAAAACGGCAATGATCAAAAGTATTCATTTTTAGTTTTAGTTCTAGTTTTTTAGTCTTTAATTAGATGTATTTATTCACCTTTTCTATTTGTATGTTTTTAACATTTTTCTTTCTTTGAAACAAGTGTTTGATAACACATCGATTTTTTACTTTATTTATGTATTTTTTTTTAACTTCACGCACCTTTTTTATATGTATTTATTCACTGTAAAAAAATATAAATAAAGTCTATTATTATTATTATTATTAATATTATTATTATTATTATTATTATTATTATTATTAATATTATTATTATTATTATTATTATTATTATTATTATTATATTTATATTTATTTAGGAATTAAATTTAAAATGGTTACGCTACAGATTTGAAGTCAAACATAAAATTTATAATATGGCGCTGGTTATGACGACACGTTCGCGCAAACGACTGCAACTTCAGGTGGGTTCTTCTCTCATGAAACCGATTCTACCCATAACTTCTAACACATATTAATATTGAAATGACTCAATATTATGTTTATATAATTTTAAATATTTACAGAACATTTTAGAGAGATTTTTGGACTACTTTATAGACTTGTAACATAAACAACTATTTTTCAAATTTACAACTTACGTACGTGTGTTACACTGTATTAATTACCAACCAGACTTTATTATTATTTGTGTTGTTAAACTATTTACGTGCATTGCAATTACATTATGCTATATTTAGAAGTAGACGATCAAATTATTATTATTTAGTCACGAGTACAAAGCGTATGTTTTTTCATAACTTACATAAAAATGACGTAAATGGTAACAAAAACATTATATTCCCAATCGAGCAAACTGCATACGCGATATTGTCATATTTTCAAAAAATTGTAACCTATGCTACAGAGATTTACGCTAGCTAGTATGAATTCAATATAGTACATCGAAAAATGATTTCAAACTTTATTGAAGTAACTAGAAATATAATCTCATCTGAAAAAAATCTGTTTTTATTTAGTATATTTTTGGGTATTCAAGAAATGTAAGGGGTATTAAGGGAAGAAGAAGATAAATTTTGATATCAGAATTCAGAGTTTTTATTATTTTTTAAAGTACATAAATATAATGTATAAAAATAATACAAGGTATTGAGACAATACTGAAAAAAAAACCGCAGAAAGAGCAAGTCACCTAGGCCATAGTTGCCGGTCTAGCTAAATCCTCGTTCCGCATGTTTCTGTACATTACCTGCAGAGAGAAAATAGCAAGAACTGAGTTGATACCTATATGAGGGAAACAAGGAATAGTGGATCACGGAAAAAAATATTTTTGTTGGGTATCATAATAAAAATAGATATGACGAAAGCAGCAAAAGGTAAGCAAAGCAAAAAATAATAATTCGTTGGAGCCAAAACAAAAAACTATGAGTCTATGCTCGACACCACACTAAAAATATATAAATGATGTAAAAAAAAGTACTTAGCTTAATAATAGATAAACGATCCCCGGAGCATCCGAAGATTCAAGATTCTGTTTTCATTAAGTATAGATACTCTGCGTAGGTGGACATCAAAATGGTGATGTTGGTGGCTCTATGTTAAACACGTAAACCGCAAAATAGATGGACCTCATTGTACACCCCTCGACACCCTAAACTCTTACGAAATCCCTAAAAACTTGCTACATTGGCTTTTAAAATTGAAAAGAAAGAAAAATGCGTAATTTTTCTTACCAAAAATTCGATCTCTACAAATCGAATAGTTTCAAATCTCATAAAGGTGCAAATCGATAATCGATATACATTCCGATAATATATCGATAAATAACCACAAAGAGTTATTTACAACATTTAATATTGTTATTTGCTAGATCAACTGAATCCTAATACAGATGAATCAATTATTAACTTCGTATAAAAATTACTAATTATAATATAAAATGTACACCCCCAAAATAACAATCATATCGAACGCTATCCCAGCATCGATTTATAATTACCGCGTTACAAATCATCAACAGAACGTATCCATCACGTCACAGTCGTCTGTCGAACAGCTGTCAATAGTGTCAATAAGAGTTTGACGTATAACTTGACAACTTTTAAAATTTCGAAACAATAATATCAAAATATAATTATTTAATCAAAATTATAAGAGTTTATACGAAAATGGGATGAGAATTTAAATAAAAGTAAGTAAACACTAAATTGTAGGAATTGATAACAAATAACAATACTGAGGAAAAGTTATTTAACGTGAACTTATTTTTCTTAGAATTGCAAGACAGAAAACTATGAAAAGTTGATTAGAATTGAATATTACATTTAAATATGCAATTACACCGATCTATCTGAAAAAACAGATTTTCTTATTTTTTATAAACTCTACACATTGATTGTAAATATCTGAAAACGTTATAAATTACGTTAGCTACTATAAACATGATACGCTTTCCTCTTGTTGATGTTTGTGAAGAATTTAGCAAATTTCTTAATGAAAATTTTCGATTTTGTAAAAAAATAAACGTACTTTACTCTTGAGCAAAATTCATATTTTTTGACAAACCTCGTATACGGCTTGAAAAATTTGATATCTGATGACTGTATTTTAAGTTTTGGGTCATGCAGGACTTTTTATCAAGAATAACTTTTTTCCTAAAATCAATAATAAAAATGTTTTCCATATGGTTCCAACTTAAGTAGACACACTGTATGTATAGCGCAACAATTTCAACGACTGATCAATCATAACATTTTTGACAGATTTTGGATATTATATTAATTTATTTATTTCACTATAAAAAAGAGATTTCACTTTTTGACTTGTCATTTTTATTTTGTTTCCATATTTATATTTTACTTTATCAAGGCCTCGTATATTAATAATATGGTGCATTTTACCAGTCACAAATATACAAATAACCTTATTTTTTATTAATAATTATCAAGTCGAAGAAATATTAGAAAACAATAAAAAGAAACTGATAAGAGGTTATTTAAAATTAGATTTGAAGACACAATCTGACAAAAATAAACAGGAATAGGTAGACTAGACATCGAAAACAAAACACACATAACAGTAAGGTTAGAAGAAGTAAATATAAGTTAATGTGGCAACCATGCATCCACATCAGGAATGACCTTTGGTTATTACAAAACCGTCAATAAGTCGAGTTCTATTTGTCTTGTGATAGGATTTGTTTTTATAATTCAAGACATACAATTATCAGAAGTTTTTCAGGTCAAAGGTGCATGGCACATAATACAAGACGTACTATCTTTGTCTCTCTCTCATTTCCGGAATACTAAAAATATTTCTATTTAATCTTTAAGGGTTACTCATTTTATTTTCTGATACAGAAAAATATTTTTCCTACGACCACTTAGGAAAGTGACACATATCATACTATATAGTCCTATGGAAAGTGCCCTATATCACACGCGTATGAATAAGAATTTAATTTCCACCCGAGTGAGAATATGTTACTTTCCGCAGTAGTTGTCACAAAATGTGAAACATCTAATTTCTACTTTGATCTATGTAATGTCCATATTAATACTAAAATCGATATGATTGTTAAATTATTGAAATTGTTGTAAATTAGATCCTAGATATTTTTCTTTAACAATTATTATTAAAATAATTTTAAAATATTGTTTGCTCTTTATTCTGGTTAAATACATAACCGATTAGATCATTCATTTGACACAAGGGCTATTAGCTTAGGTGGTTAGGACGTCGAACTTATCAACGTTGCCATTTTTCGACCGCGTTCAAATCCTGGCGGGGCAGAATTTTTTTTTGTTTTTTTTATTTTTTTTTAGTTTTTTTTTTTGTTTAGAAAATATGAAAATTGAATAAATACGATTATTGTTGATTATTTTTTTAAGTAAATTTTAATTATTATAGTAATAATAACCTTGGTTTTTTGATGACATTATTTTGTGGTTGTAGGAAAAATATTGTACATCACTTGTGTGAAAAGTGATTTTCCACACTCGTGTGATAGTCGCACTCGGCTTGCGCCTCGTGCGACAATATTTCCCACTCGTGTAAAAAATGTCACTTTCCACACTCGTAATGTAATATACTATTTCTACATGTAATCATTTATTTACAATTTAGAAAGTGAACAATATGTGGACCATGTAAGACTGCTGAACGGATATACACAGTGGGCCACTCAAAACAGTTTACTTTGTAATTTGACAGTATTCATTGAATTTTAGGAAAATGCTGTGAAACTGGTAGAATTTTATTCCAAAGCAAGAGCGTAGATAAGGGAGGATAATGGTGGTTATTTTTTTTAAACGTTATTAACAAAAGTAGAAAGGTAAATAAATGCAATAAAACAAAGAATGTCTGAAACATTGTCTTCTAAAATAAAAATAATCCTATAAATAGAAAATTAAAATATATTTCTAAAAAAAAAATTAAAAACAATTTCATTATAAAACTAATAGACTTTTTTTGGTACCTAACATACATGTGAACTCTAGACCGCAGTGTTGCCAGGGTTCTGTTAAAGAACCCCTCTGCAATAATTAACAAATTCCGCTACGCGCTACGATCTCTTGTCTTGTCATATAACGTACGTTATACATATATCAAACAGATTTAATATAGCCTATGTTGTGCAATAAAAAATATTCCCTATATACATTATGTAACGTTTTATGTAAAATAAGTGAATTTAGTTCAAATATAGAAACTTTATTTTCATCAGACCCTCGACCTAGCTCATATCAGGGTCGATGACTTCGAATTTAGAATTTACTAACAAACCAATGGCATCATATTTAATTAAAAAGACAAGACAGTGTTCTATTAATGGTTAAAGACACCATATATTTAGATGGTCTGTTTGTCCGGGATGACATAAAGGATAGAGCAGGCCCTGAACTCAGTAGATATCACCTCTATACTAACAATAACAATACATTTCAAACTGATTTGATTAAAAAATTTAACCAAATAGTTTTTATAATAAATCAAGCAATAATTGCAAATTATAGGAAAAAATTATTAACAATTAAACTTACCTTTTTTGCTAGAAGTTCCTTCTGTGTTTTTTTCTTTGTCATTCTGCTTTTGTTCATCTGAAATAAAAAGAAATAGCAATATTAGTTTAGGAAAGATAAAATCAGTCAAAACAATAATTTCAAAACAATAATGGGAGAAAACAGAAGAGGTGACTAAAGGAATAAAAAAAAATAATAATTTTGTAGTTGTAATTGACAATAAGTCATTGTTCTATGATGCAATGCCTCAAATAAACTAGTAAAAAGATATTGGAAATTTTAAAATCCTCTTGGACACAATGCTAGGTAAATAGAAAATTATATTTTAAATTAAATTGATCCTTTAATTAGTGACACACCTAATAAGTTTATTGCACAAAGTTATGACGGAGCATCAGTCATGAGCGGTGGTGTAAATGAAGCACAAAAACTAATTAAAGATAAGATTATTTTACAAATCGGGTGGGCAAATTTCGATGTTTTAATAAAGAATCACGTTAACTATAAATGGTGTGTAAAAATACATCTCCCATCCTTGATCTCTGTTTTTGAAAAACACTTAACGGCATTTTCAAAAATTGGTTATTGTATTTTGTTTTTGAGTTATAACCAGAGGTTGGTTTTTCAAATTTTCATTATGTGGTATTATCTCGCTTATTTATGAAAGTGGAAGAAAATAATTTATACCTTCTTCAGGCACTTTTTTGATGATAATCCAGTGACTTAGTCAATTTTTTTTAAATCTTCAAATTCGAGTCATAGCACACATTTGTATTTTTTATATGGAACGGGCATACAAAAAAGGACAAACATTTTCCATTCTTACGATAAATATAATGGGTCAGTTTATTCATTTTCATTGTTAATTAGCAAAATCTCATGTAAAGGAGCCTAATAAGAGACTCCTTTTTAAAAAAAATTGTAACGTTTACCAAACAAGACTTTTCTACGAACTTGAAGACGTTTATTGAATAATATTATATTTGCTATAAGAAATAAATAAAGAATACGCAATTTGTCTGCAAACTTAGCAAAAAATAAACTTAAAGCTAATTAAACAAATATTGGTGAAAAAATATTAGGGTTCCTAATAAGAGACAGGAGTCTCATATTAGGATCCCCTGTCTCTTATTAGAAACCGTACATATATTTTGGATATTCAGTAAGAAGGTTTAAGCTAAATATTATTTCCTCTTTTCGCACATTAGACAAATGAAGTTTGCATCTTCTGCACCACAATGTTTGTGCGCCCATCGGTAACATTTTATGCACTTTACCCATTGTTCACCATGTGTCCGCAGAATACAGGTTCGCACAAAACAGACACTCTGCATCATTGTCTTCTTCATCGCTGTCGTCGTTGTAAGAAACTTCCGAATCGCTTTCATCACTTAAAGAATCAGCAACTGGTTTCTTCTTTTTTGTATTGTCTTGTTACTGCTTGGATGATTTGTGGTCTCATTAAATTTTTCTTTCTTGGTTTTTTGTAGTGTCTTGCTAATGCTTGGAAGATTTGTAGTCTCATCAAATTTAACTTTCTTGGTGACTTTCTTGACTCCACTGTCGATAGAATTACGTTTTCCCTTCTTATCCAAACTTGCTATTAGCTCATCTTTGTACGGAGACGAGGTGATTAAGGCACCACTTCCAGCTCGTGCACTGGGCTTCTTTGCCAAGATTTTTGGGAGAGATTTTATTTGAACTGGACTTACAAAATTCTCAGTAATAATTGGACGAGGTTGTTCTGTTGAGGAACCTGGAAGGGCCTGTTCAACTTCAGACGAATCCTATGAAGTTCCTGGACAGGATTGTTTTACTCCTAGAGCATCTTTTGTCGTTACTGAAGAAAAATCTTCATCTAAATTATTTAAAGTTCCTGTTTGTGGTTGAGATGAAATGTTTGCTGTATTTAGAGATTCTTTATTTTCTTCAAAAATGGCAAAGTCATGATCACGAAATATATGCTTATTGATGGGATACAGACCAGTTTTTCTAAAAGAGTTGACCGAGACCTCCATCGTAGCTGCTCGGTTGTAAGCTCCAGAAAATAATCGTGCGATGATAAAAGGAGTTACAATTCTATCAGGATGATTTCGCAACCAAGTCTCAATTTATTGCGCGTAATCAGTTTTTAGCGGATTCATAAAGCCCACATCTAACTGCTGCATACGGTGGGTACTATGAGGTGGTAGGCAAACAATTGAAATATGGTTGTCTCTTGCCTTAGTTATTACTTCGATGTTGCGAGTATGCGAGTAGTGACCATCGAGCACTAGTAACACGGGCTGAGACGCTGTCGGCTTCTTAAACTTTATAAAATGGTCAAACCACTGAGTAAAAATATGTGTCTGTATCCAACCTGATGGATGGCAAGCATATATGGAGCCGGCTGGTGCGCCATCCAATAACTCGTGTTTCATGTTTTTTCTAGGCCAGACAATTAAAGGGGGTATGTAAGTGCCTACCGCATTCATGCATGTAACCACTGTAATTAAACCACCCCGTTCTGCTGAGGTCAGTGCTGCTACTTGTTTCTTTCCCCCTAGCAAAAATAAATTTACTTCTTTTATGTTGCACTACACTAATTCCCGTCTCATCAACGTTGTACAGCAATTGCGGTTCAAAATTAATTTGTTTTAACTCCTTTTCATATAACTCAAAAAACGCAGCAATGTTCTCTCTGTTGAAACCTCGTATTCGGGCATTGGACATACCTTGAGGTGATCTAATTGCAAACTCAGGATGACGTCGTAAAAAGCCTCTAAGCCACTTTTTTCCTGCGGTACCTTTGTTGTTTGAAAATGGATGTCGAATGTTATTAGCTATTGCTAATTCGAAAGCCATACGTTTCACATCTGACCTTCGCAAACCAAAATATCTATTATCCATATTGAGACAATACTGAACTAATTCAGCCTTTATTTCTTTATTAAACGCAGGTTTTCTGCCAGAGCTTCGACTAACCACATCCTCTGGAGTTACGTTAGTTTCTTTCACATAGCGTTCGAGGGTGCCTTTTGGCACACCAAAATGCTTTGATGCCTTCTTATACCTCATATCGTGTTGCCTAACTGTTGCCAACACCTTGTATTCTTTATTCCAAGTTTTTCGTCTTTTAGGTGATTCCGCCTGAAAAAATTATTTGAATTAAATTGTAAAAAAGTTGGCAGCTCCTAATAAGAAACCCTTTTCATAATAGGAACCCAGAGGGGTCTCTTAATAGGGACCAGTAACACGATAAACAAAATATATTTTTAGGTTAAATAATTTTAAACTTTCCTACATAAATCCAGCATAGTTAAATTCGCATTACAATAGCTATCTAACCTAATTTTAAGAAAAAATCTCGTGCTTACCTTTTTGAAAATACAATTTTTTGCACCAAACACTGTAAAAACTTCCTCAGACACGTTCCACGAATTTATCTATCAGATGTGTGTTTCGTCGAACTGAGCGACACCTAGTGACACATTGACGAACCGCGTAATATAAGGTAACTGTAAAATTAGGTGGTGTGTTCCTAAACTGCAAAACAAGTGAGATCACATGGGGTCTCTTATTAGGAAGGGTCTTCTTATTAGGCTCCTTTACCTTATTTTCAAAATAATCTATCATACCCTGTTTTTTTCATCACTTTTAAAGAGCAAAATATTCTATGAAAATAAATAAAAATTTAATTTATAAAATTTTTTTATTCAAAGTAATAACAATGAAGTTGCAAGTGAATTATATTTTAATCGTTACCCGGAAAGAAGATAACCTAATAATTCTATTTTCAAACAAATAAAAGAAAATCTGATACATTATGGAACTTTTAACAAATCAGGGACAATGAATTATGATATTAACGATGCTGTTATAACAATTAAAAAATATACAATTATCTTGAATAAATTTTCAAATTGATGTCCAGTATTCGCAACACATGAACGACATCGTTTGGAAACATTCCGAACTGCGTTATAAATATGGATATTGGAGATGGAATTAACACATTGTATAAAATTTTGCATTAGTTCGTTAAAATTATTAAAAGTATGTATTTTTGTATAAATTGTCTTTAATATATCTCCAAAACAAGAAATCTAGGGACGCTAAATCTGGTGAATGTGATGGCCACCTTACCGATCCTTTTGTCCATGTCCATTTGTCTCTAAAATGAAGATTTAACAATTCAGAAACGTTTCTAGTATTTCGTCTCTCATTCAGCGGTAAGTCGTCCAAAAATTTCTAAATATCGTTGACCATTTAGTTTTCCAACATAAATTTGGTAGGCTAAAATGCCATTGACCAATAGGGCACACCAAACACTAAAACATAAACGTCCCTGATTTTGGACATCAAAGTTACGATGGGGGTTAAACGTCGGACCACCAATGTTCGTTATGTCGATTGAAAAATCCGGCACTGCTTATGTAAGATTCATCTGTCCATATAATTTTTGTAAAGAATGATGGATTCTGGTCTATATTTTCAAGGTACCAATTGAAAAAATTTAGACGTCGTTCGGGATCGGTTGGTTGGAGATGCTGTTTCCTTATTTCATAGGGCCTAAATTTGTATTTTATTAAATCTGATAATAGGTACTCGTTTTCGTGATATCCCAGACTCGGCTTCAATTTGACGACATGATATCGAAGGATTTGCAGTTACTATTCCAATAACATTGGTGGCAACTTACTTAGCATTTTCAATATTATGATTCTGTATCCTTGGTTTCTTTTTGATCGTTTGAAAATAGAATTATTATTACTTTGAATAAAACACTCTAACATTTCAAACTTTTTCATATGCCATTTTGCACTTTTTCAGCAATATTCGAATGACACAAACCTACTAGAAAACAACACAGTATTACAGATTACTAGCTGACCCGATTGCGCTTAGTTGGAATTTCTCAAACCATAATACTTATTAAAAGTTTTCGTTTTTTCATGCAATACCTGTCAATTTTTATTAATTTTTATTAATTTTTATTAATTTTTATTAATTTTTATTAATTTTTATTAATTTTATTTTTATTTCCCCCTTCCTTAAAATGTAAAAATGTAAAACAGTCATTATTTACTTTTAATGAGGAGGTACAATTCCAATTTTCAAGTTCCTACCTTTAAAAAACCGAAAGTTTTTTTTGTGTGGTTTGGAAGGATTCCATTAGCCACAGATGCGTAGTAGAAAAAGAAAAAGGGAATAAAATATTAAAATTTGGAGTTATAGGTCTAATTTAATTGAACGTAAAAAATTAACCAAGTCAAAGATGTCTTTATTGCCATTGCTTAGTAAGAATGTTAAATTAATGGGGCTAGGGCAATTTTTATTTCTTATGGCTTCTAGTAATTCGGTACTTTTTTGGTGGTGATTTTTACATGCAAAAAAGATGTGATTTTGTAACGTTTAAATTTGGCCTTATAGCGGTTTTTCACAAAAATAGGAATAAGCTAGTTTTTATCTTTGTTCAGTAATTATTTAATGGGTCCTTCTATACCCGCATTTAAACCACTGTGTTTTTGGATCGATATGCGAACCACTGATTTTGTCCTCACCGTCGAAAGCGATTCAGGGGTCCATCTGCGACACTCTGGGTGAGCATGTGGCTGCCCTGTATTCAAGATGTCGGTCTAGCATATGATCAGTTTGGGGTAGATAGGACCTCTATTTGAGTTTAGTTAGGCTATTTATTTCGTTTTAGAGGCTTTATTTGCTTATTTTAGCCCTCTCTGTCAAGAATTTATTTCGTAATAGAAGTCGCTGATGGGACACCTATCTGTCACTGAGGTATGTTGGTATTACTGTTTTTTTTTATGTGACTTCGGTTTCCGCCTTCTGGAAATTTTCGAGGTTCAGATTCGGCACGTGAATTTGAGAGGTACTGTTTTCGAAATTTATTGGAAGTCGTTTCAATCCATTTGGGATATTTCGAAGCAACCTTTTTGTTTTAAGTTACAACAGTGTGGATTTGGTAGTATTTTTGGTGATCACATGTTGTAGGAGCTCTTAGGAGGATATATTTAACCACGTGTTGAATCTCATTGGTGAGTTTTCTTCTACACAGTATTTTACAGTTACGACGGAGTTATTCTTTTTGTGAGACCTTCGTTCTTTTATTTCAGTGCCCACATATATTTGTAGTCTTTCTGAATAAACCGTTCACGAATTTGCCGTTCAAGCTGATCTGGTGCATAGTTTTGTCCCTCTTTTTAGCTGTACAAGAGAGGTAAATATGCTTTGATTTTAGTTAGAATCCTTACTTAGACCTAACCCTAGGTTATGTTTCTTTTCGCTGTATATATTTTCAGTATATGGGATTGACTATTAGGGGTAGTATCTTGAAATCTAAGGGTGTAATTTACTTATTAAATGTAATTGTTGGGTAGAACTCGCTTCACGAGCGGTCTATCTTTTTGCTTTGTAAATCTGAAGCTTACTTACATAAATTAATAGGCCGAACCTAATTTAACTAGTAAACATTGAGTAGTTATTACCTATTTCTAGACCTCGCTTCACGAGAAGGCTATGTAGGTACCTGGTTATTTAATTTTAACTTCTTATTAACCAGGGATAAATAGTTATTTCTGTGTTTTATCTTACACGTTTTCTTTAGGGTTCTTGTGACGGGCACACACTTCTTGTGACGGGCACACACTTCTTGTGACGAGCTGATACTTCTTGTGACGGGCTATCAACTCTTGTGAAAGCCAACACTTCTTGGTACGGGCCAGTAGTCCTCGTGACGGGCCAGTATTCCTGTGACGGGCTGACTAGCACATCTTGTGACCAGCTGATTGATTCGTATGCTGCTAACGAGGCAGAGACATCAACGTCTACTGGAAAGAAGTCACTGTGTACCGCAAGTTTTTGCTGTGGCGACTTTAATTGTCACCACACCCTATGAGGTTCTTTACTCAACCGAACTGATGGTCAACGGCTTGTTCAAGCACTTAATGATACTAATCTTATTGTATTAAATGATGGATCTCTAACCAAAAATAATAGACCTAACGAAAACAAATTAGCAGTAGATCTCACTCTCGCATCGTCAAACCTTGTCTAAATTCAAATGGGATGCAACCAAAGAGGTTAGAAAGGGTAGAGGTAACATAGGAAGCATTTGTCACTGCGCGAATTTTGCCAAAACCGAAAAACTGGGTGGAAGGAGTAGGGAGATGTTCTGGGCCGGACTTAAATATTTGTATTGTAGTACCATTGTATTTAGATCAACTAGTAAAACAATACCAATGCAAATTATCTTGGAGGACAATGGACAGTATCAATAGATGGCAGCAAGCTCCGTGGTGTCCAAGTCATGTCTTTGATAATTTTGTCGTTTTCGAAACGAACGTAATTTCTCTATTTACTAATAGATGGGCCCATAATCGATTCAGAATATTTGTTTTAAAAATGGAATATACGAGTTTAATTATGCTTGTTTATCATTTATCATTTTAGAGAATATAAACAATAGTAATTTAAATTTAGCACTCTACACATATGAATTTAAAAATTAAGAAAATTTTATGTATATAGAATTCTGTACTTAATGATCGAGGAAGCGCTAGCGTTTGGGCTACTTTGATGAATTTCGAACAGATGTCGCGACAGAATTGCCTCCAATGAAACGTCCATAAGGTTGTTCTACTATCTTCTCTAAATACAATGGTAGTACCTAATTTTGGTAACTAAAAGATGATAAATTATAAGACGTTTTTTGACTTTATTTGTTAGCACGATTCATTTATGATGAGGGCAATAACACTTTATCATTACATAACTTGCTAAGAGCCGATTCTACCGTTGTGTCAAACGAAGTTTAAATTACTAAACGAATGACATTGTTAATGTAAAAATGTCATTTTAAACTCCATTTAGTAATTTAAACTTTATTTTTGTTAATATAAAAATGTCATTTTAATCTTCGTTTAGTATTTTAAACTTCGATTAACAAAACGATGAAATCGACCCTAAGTAAAAGTTTATAAAATTATTGTAACAAAATAGCTGTTGAAACAAAAAGTTATCGAAACAGTCAAAGTACTTTTTGCTCGAATTACACACATGATTTTTTCTACGATCACACCAAAATAAAATAAATAATTAAATTTTATTAGAAATGGGTTACCTTTTCGTTCGTTATAATATTTTAAGTTTTTTTGACATAAGCCTACTCTTCGAAAAAAAAAAAATGTTTTAGTACTTATACCGGTAATTATTTATAATTTAATTATTTACGGATAATACCGTTCAATAATTTAAAATATTAGGAAGTCAATTATTAGCTATTTATGTAACCAGTTACGAAATGCCTTATTTTGTGTAACGAGTAAATATTTACGGGACGAGCGGAGCAAGGTCCCGCAAAATGAACGAGTTACACAAAACGGCATTTCGTAACATGTTTACATACAAGATTTTTTCTAATTTTGTCTTGATTATTTATAAAATTGTATTGAAAAATAATCATTCTTTTGTAGGTACTTTCAATCAACTATTTTAGAAAATTGTTGTATTTGAAGACGTTTTTTTTTTCAATAGTAATAATAAAAATAAGGGACATGTGCAGTGTTGCCGATCTGATTTTTGACATTACCCGCGAGAAATTTGAAAAAAAAAACATTTTTAACCATTATCCTTAGAGGAGTACGTCAAAAATTGTACCCCCAACATTTCTGGGCAGTTTTCAATAACGGTGTTCAATTATTTAAAAAATAAAAGGCAATTTACAGCTTTTCTTTTTTTGTTGTTAAACGTAATGTCATATTTTCAAATGTGAAATGTCACTATTAATTGCCTTTTTTCGATATTTGGTTTTTTCGATTTTTCGTTTTTTGGATTTTTCGATTTTTTATTTTTCGATTTCTAGATTTTTCGATTAGGTACTCGATTTTTAGATTTCTCGATTTTTCGATTTTTCGACTTAAAAACCAAAAAGAGGCAGTTTTATTTATTTTCATTTCGTAACTGGTGACATAATCAACTTTTCGTAATCAGTTGCATAATGTTCTACTTTATGCAACTGGTTGCATAAAGTAAATCGTTTTGGCACTTGCTGCGATTACAAAATATATTTTTTTATATGTCAAAATTAGAGAAACTAACAAAATGTAAATTAAATGGATAGATCCCATATTATTATAGAGCAGTTTTCTTCATTTTGACCTGATAAAATAATGGGCTTTATATTATGCTCCGATTTCACATATTCAATTTTGTAATTGTAATTTGACAATATTACTGCCCATCTACGTAGTATGTTGGCTGAAAATTGGGGTATACCTTTAGCTGGGTTAAAAATAGTTACCAGAGGTAAGTGATCTGTAACTAGGATAAAGAAATGTCCATATTAATATTCATTAAATTTATTTAAGCCAAATATTATTGCAATATTTTTGTTCGGACTTTGATAAGATACGCGAAGCAGAAGCTATAGATTTCTCAATATTTTTTCAAAAACATGACATATTATGGCCCTTATTCCCACATTTGATGCATCTACAATTAATTTAATCGGCAACTCAGGCTGAAAATGCACAAGAACATAATTTGTTGTTAATTTGTTTTTGATTAATTCCAGAGATTCCTTGCAAGAATTATCCCAAATCCATTTCACCCATAAAAAATAAAATAAAAAAAAGTCTTAAAGCAAAATCATATCCTCCTTCCTCTTAGTGACTTAAAAAAATTACTTCTCAAAAAAAAGGTCTTCAAGCCAGATCCCTCCATTTTGTGGCGATAGAACTGTTTTTTTATTATGATTATTTTCTTCGCGGAGCCCTCACAAAGGCTTTGCGGAGCCCCAGGGCTCCGCGGAGCACACTTTGAGTAACACTGTTATAGAGAAATACTAAATAAATAATTTTGAAAAAAACTATTGAAACCAGTTGTGAAGTTTGGAACGAATAAATTGGCAATGCAATTGATATTTTTGTATTTGATTGTATGTTTCTCTTTCCACTTCCTGAAAACAGATTCCCCATGAAACAAGAAATAGTAAACAGTTTATAAAAAAAAACCTTTATTTGCTACTTATAACATATGTACCAATGACCAAGTCCGATTCTGTTTATTTTCAAATCAACAAATATGGACGTCGACAGAATCTTTAAAAATTAAATATCTCACCGAAATAAATATAAGTTTCTTTTATCTCCGTCACATTTGGCACTTTTATTATAAATAAAGCTTTTTAAAACACATCTTGGCATTTTCAACGTTAATTTCCAAAATTTAAGTCACTTAAATACCAAATTAATTCTCGTTGACACATTTAATTTGGATGGTCAACGCTCTGACATGTGTTGTTCTCAACTTTGATTGGTGGGTGTGAATAATTTAGAAATGGGATTATGCGCAGTGTCTTATGTTCCATCTAAGGTTTGTATAATCTAAGGATGCAACAAAGGACCTTAGGGGCTCTGATCATTTTCCAATATATATTCAATTTAATACTAATTACAAACTTCAAAACTTCCTGCCTCATACGAAATGGAGCACCAAATCTGCAGATTGGACAATTATTTCAAAGCTAGTAAAGGATCAATTATTAATAGATATCAACAATAATGAAGTGACATTCCAAGACCTTTAAGCAATACTTACTAATGCAGCAAATAGTTCCATGAAAATCAACAAGCCCATTGTCATAAAAACTCCCCAACCTATATGGTGGGACAATGATTGCTCTCAGATGGTTTCAAAAAGAAGATTGGCTTTTCAACAGTATAAAAGATTACCGTAAAATGGGGTGAATAGAAACAGGTTTCATGTTATTGTGTAACGCTACTGCGATGTTTGATGAGATAATGTAGTTTAAATAAGTGTAAAACTTGGATGTTAGTCTCTTCTAGATGAAGTGTACTATAAATTATTTAAAAAAAAATTAATTTGTATTTCATTTTTTTTTTCGTTGTTTCTATTCACCCTACAAATGGAATCAAAAGAAACACATACTTAATTGAGCGTTTGTATCTATTCATAGCATTGTGGGGTGTCTAGAGACTTCAGAAGAAAAATTCAGTTTGAATAAATCAGTTTTATTTAACACAAAAACCTTAAAACGAACTAAAAACAAAAAGTTCAATATATTCATCTACATAGTATATGTAAATATAAACAGATGAAGAAACCAAAAACATAAAAATTAAAAACATCAGTAAATAAAATTAGTATATTGTCAAATCACTGAGATTATCTGGAAAAGAAAGCATATCTTTGAATCGACCAGAGGAAAAAAGCAGTGAAAGAAGACAACCCTCGAACTATATCAGCATGATCTATGAACGACTCTTCAGTTGTTACAGAAAACTTCATTGTCTCGCCGCCCTTTTTATAAAAAAGTCCCACATGGCACATACCCATCATCAACTAGATAACAAATGTTGATCACGTACAATCTAACAGACTGCTTGGTCTTACCGTAGACTTTCGCAATTGCAAAATCTCCAGGGTGAAGGGTCTCGGTACTTTTACGTGTAGGACTATTTGTGAAGGAAATTTCTTTATCTTCAGAAATGATAGGTCCAATTCATCATCACTGTCTTGAAGGGAATATTTAGAGCTCACTGACGATGAATCTTCATCATTCGTTTTTGTATTTTTCTTTGAACGAGTAGGATGTTTGCTTGAAGAAGCTACCGGTGTTACAGCTTGGTTGAAATCTGCAGGGTCGATATCTGCTTGATATTCCTGTATGCCGATGCTTTTACCTGTTTGAACAACACATTTTTTCCTAGTCTTCCGGGGTTTTGGGGTGTCTCCTTGCCTCAAACTTCTTAATAATTCTTTAAAAGTGTCGTCGATTGATTCAACGGTACACATCTGTAATGTCTGGATGGGGTCAGTATTAGGTAGCATTGACAATACTTTGACTCGACATATAGGGACAATACCACATTTTTTTGAAACTGGAAATAACATTATCTTGTTTAAATGTTGAACATAGCTGATTTAGCAAACCAGGAAATTTGTCTTTTGGAACAGTCGACTCATTTCTACCTGGACCTTTTTTCCAAGTTTCTAAAATATGACGCCAAGATATCGTTACTGGACGAAAAAAAGCCACGTCCAGTGGCTGGGTCAGGTGGGTTGAATTGCTTGGGAGAAAAATGAATTTAATATTGTTCTCCTCACACAATCTAATTGCCTCCAATGACAGATGTGATGCTAAATTATCACCAATCAAAAACTTTTGTCCCTCAAGCCTTCGAAAATAGGGGACTGCTACAGTTTCAACCCAATCTTGAAAACAGAAGGCATCGAACCAGCCCGATTTTGTTCTATTGTAACGAGAGTTCTTAGGGCCATTTTCAGTCCAACTTTGGTAGAGATGTAGGGCTTTATATACCACATAAGGAGGTAATATATTGCCGTCCCCAGCAGCAGCAAACATCACAGAAACCGAAGATTTGGTAGAGTTCATTACACGTTCCGGATATTTGCATCCTCTTCTGGTAATAACTTTCTTCCTCCCTGGGTCATCAGATAAATTCGTCTCGTCATAATTAACGATGTTACCAGCTGGTACGTCTTTCAATTCTACCTCGAGGTTGTCAAAGTATTCGTTTATCACCTCCGGAGAAATAGCAGCCCTGCTTCTTTTTATATTTTGGCACATCCTTAAAGATAAGGCTTGTTTATGTCTTTCGATAAAAGAATATACGAAGTCCCTATCAGGTAAATTGTCTTTGAACACTTTTATGCTTTTTCCCTGACGATCTAAAAACTCTTTCACTAAGAGTCTTAATGTCAGGGAATCAATGGGATAACCCCAGTCTCCACATACCTGTAGTCTGTTTACAAGAATGGATTCGTCCATATCAGATAAAGCCGTCTGTCCACCTTGTTTTTTCATTTGTTTTCCCCGTTTGAAATGTCTGTAAAGCACGCTGAAATGAACGCCATGCTTTTCTGACGATTTTATTAAACTTAACCCTGACCGTATATCTAGAATTGCACTTTTGATTATTTCCTCAGAGTGCTTTTTATACTGTTTAGTAGTTTCACTACTTCGTTTGTATTTTCGGGGCATGTTTCGGGTACAATCTGAAAAAACAACAAATTATTTAATAGTTATCTATAATATAAGTATACAACAAACTATAAATGACTACACAAACGTCGTTTCTGACAGATCATCTAGTTACAAACCTACTATACTCTGTTTTTAAACTAGGAGGAGCGAATTGAAAAGACGCATTTACACAGGGAAAAGTAACTAGATTTGTTACTAAGAGCGAGTTTCGATATATAGTCGTGTTCAAAATTTATGAAATAATTATCTTTATCGGCCTTAGTCGATGAACGGTCAATGAGCGGTTAAGAAACGAATAAATGTCATAGAAGTAATTTTTTAATTGGTCCCAGACAACGGTCGCAAATTTCACATTATTGTGATCTGAAATGTGTGTCTAAAACGAAATGTCACTGTCAAATTAAAGTCAATATGGTTGTTGATTGATGTCAGAAATACTTTTTTCTTGCTTTTGAAATCGACTTTTTGAGAATAACTATGATCTTTTTAAAATGGATAATAAATATTTAAGAAAATTGTTAATGGAATATCCAGATGTAGCCAGGTCAGTATAAAATATAAAGATCTGTTTACATTTTTAAGGATATATTTGTTATAGGTATAAAAAGTAAAAGTTAATCAGTGAATGACAAGTGGATCACACAGTAACTGGAATCTCTTCTATGAGTAATGTGGATATTATGGCTTATTTAGTGTTAACCCATGGTTAATGCGCTAGAGGGCAAATAAAGGCATTCAAAAGTTTACAGGCCTATGAGTCAGAATTTGTTTTGAAAACTGGAACCAACATTCTCATAACACTACATGTCAACATATATTTTTTAAAGTGAACTATTCATACATACCTATGTATTAATTTTAAGTATTTTTAAAATATTTTTTGTGAAAAGAATGTTAACTCATTGTGCCAAATTAAGATTATCCCTAAAGTAGTAGATGGTGTTTTAAATGTTATAACAATTTAGTAAATAGTTCTATTCTATTCTAATAAATAAAATTTGCTTGAATATTTAGTTACATTTTAATCATTTTGGTTAGAAATTCATCAATTTTTAGTTTTAAAAAATCAGTAATAAAATTATTTTTTTCTAAAATACTTCGGAATTCATCTCTTCATGGTAATCTCCCATCTTTTTACCTTCAAAAACCAATAATGCATTTTCTACAAAACCTTCAGAATCAGCATGTAAAATAATGTCTTCCCTTTCTTGTAAGGCTTTTCAGGAATTGCTACCTTTAATAGTACTCAGTGTAGAAGGATCCATAATTGTAGATTTTCAATACAATTGCTTACTGAAGAACTATTATTTACGAAATAAAGTAAAAAACGTAATGGGTGAGATATCAAATTATAAAATGTCAGAACTGTCAACAATATCAATTATTAGCTGATGTTCATGCTAAAAAGTAATGTGTGAAACTGACTGTAATCTGACCAATCAGAAGGCTACAGAATTGCCAACTTAAATTCAAATCGCTCCTCTTAGTTTAAAAACAGAGTATAATATAAGTTTATTACTTGTGGGGTCAATAGAAACACTATTTCTATTCACCCCACAGATTCTAAATAGAAACGTCACAAAAAAACAAAAAATCATTGCTGACAAACTAATATGAAATATCAAAAATTAAACATAAACCTATTGCTAAAACACTGTTTGTAACGTTTAAAACGTACCAGTGATATATTACATTCAGTAGTTTGGTACTTACATAAAAAGTTCTGGGAGCTCCAAAAAATCACAAATCTTAACCTCAAAGTCAACTGTCAACAGAAGAAATTTACAGGTGTGCCAACATAACAAATTACAATTTTTCTATTAGTTTTAGGTATAGCCAACTTCACGATGACCTTAAACTTCTTCTTTTTTTTATCGTTCATTTATTATTTCCCGCCAAAAATTTAGCAATGTTTTGTTTCTAATTACCCCACTGTTTCTATTCACCCCATTTTACGGTATTGAACTAGGAAAAAAGCCGAAAGTCTCATACAAACTTGCACCTCCCGTTTTTCCCCTTAATGTCTATTTATTTATGATAAGTAGCTACAATTCAAATTTTCAAATTTCTACCTTTAAAAAAGCGATACACATACAAACTTTCCCCCTATCCCCTTTCTTTTATTTCTCCTCTTTCACCTCTTTTTCCGTTAAAATATGAAAATCCAAAATCCCTGAAACACACCATTATTTATTTGTTATGAGTAGCCATTATTCCAATTTTCAAGTTACTACGTTTAAAAAAATCTTGACTGCTATACAAACTTTTAACCCCTCCTTAAAATTTGAAAATCCAAAAAGCCTAAAACACATCATTATTTATTTATGTTCAGTAGCTTTATTTCAAATTTTCATGTTTCACTGCTACTATGCAAAAAGTCGCGTCTGTGAAAAACAAAAACAAATCTATACCACGGGAAACGTATAATTTTTCGGGATAAAAAGTGCTATTCCAGTCTGCAATCTATCTTTGTGGCCAAATTTCATCTAGATCTCTTCAGCCGTTCTTGCGTGATTGAGCAACAAACATCCAGCCATCCATGTATTTATAGATATACATCAAAACTTTCGCATTCATATAATAATAATAATATTTTTATTGACCATTTAAAATACAATATTTGAAAAAAAATAAAATACAATTAAAAAAAAATTAAAGTACCAGAAATAAACATGATCAAAAGGTCCTAAGATCAGCTCAAGCTGTTCTTCCTCAAAGGCCTGCAAATGTAATCTAAACTAATCTAATAGGGTGTAACACATGTATATAATAAACAGAACTAAAACAAACAAAAAAGTACTATGGGCCGTTTGCATCGCTGGTCATCAAGAAACAAAAGACTTTTATTTTTTAAGGAAAGATAATAATGACGAGCGGTGCCGATGGATCCTAGTAATTTATATAAACCAAACAAAATCAAATTACAAACTTACAAATTTGTGAATTGGTCATCATATAATATTTTAAACATTTTTGTTTTAAATGATGCTATGGATAAATTAATTAGGGAAACAGGAATATTATTATACTCCTTTGCTATCTGGTATGAAAACGAGTTTTTAAATTGTTGTGTTTGGTGTTTTGGAATCTCAATAGAATTTTTTTTTCGTGTATTTCTACTATGAACATCAGAACGATAAATAATTTTATTCCAAAGATATGGAGGACTTTTTTTAATTAAAATTTTGTGAAACAGGGTTAATGAATGAAGTTTTCTTCTATTTAACATATTTAACCATCTGGCATTTGCTAGTGTATGGGAAATTCTATCAAATTTTTTAATTCCATATATAAGTCGAAGGCAGGCATTTTGTAGTTTTTGTAACCTATTTGAATCTGTTACTGAAAGACAAGGTCCATATACAAAATCACAATAATTTGCATTACTTAGAACGAGAGAGTCACAGAGTTGTATCTTTAGTTTTTTGTCAAATAAATGTCTGCTATGATATAAAGTTTTTAGTTTAAAAAAGGATCTTTGTAGAACATAAGAAACATGATCTGTGAATTTCAGTCGATTGTCTAGTATTATCCCCAAATTTTTTGCTTTTTGAACAGTTGGTAGAGCCACATCATTAATTTTTATAGACACGTTAGAAGAAGCAGCTCCAAAAAACATAACAGCTGATTTTTCTGAATTAATCACCAAATTATGTTGGGTAGATACTTTCACCAAGGCATTTAGATCGGTATTTATTTTCTGAATGCACTCTGATTCATCGTTTTTGTTAAAAAACATATATAACTGCGTATCGTCAGCATACATATGAGCTTTGCAATATTGTAAAACCGAACACAAATTGTTTGTATATATTGTATAAAAAAGAGGGCCTAGGATTGAACCTTGGGCTACTCCTCGCCCAACTTGCTCTACGCTAGACGATACACCATTATATAATACTTTCTGTGTTCTTCCCGACAGATAGTTTCTAAGAAATGTTATTGCGGTTGGTCCTAAGCCAATAAAATGCAAAATGGATAAAAACAATTTGTGATTAATCATGTCGAATGCTTTACTATAATCAAGCAGAATTAATAAACCAACATTTTTGGCGTCGGATTCCTTCAGAAAGTCATCCGTAATATTTAATAGGGCCGTACCACAGCTATATCCCGATCTAAATCCCGATTGTGTGAGTGGTAGAATTTTATATTTATCAATGTGTTCTCGAAGTTGTTCCTCTACAACTCTCTCCAAAACCTTTGAAAGTGTAGGCAGAATAATTATGGGACGAAGATCATTTAAGTTTTCAGGGGAAGTGACTTTTGGAATAGGAAGAACTAGTCCCTCTTTCCATATATTTGGGAAAACAGAATTTTTTAGACAAAAATTTATAATGTAAGTTATATGTGGAATTAGGTAGGGACAAAGAAATCTAATTAATGTGACATTAATTCCATCGGTTCCACAAGCTTCGGTTTTAATTTTAAGAATAATTTTAATTATATTATATTCATCTATTTCTTTAAATTCAAGCAGATTTTCAAAATTTCCTTTAAAGTTGTTTTGGTAAAAATTTTGAGTTTCCGGGTGAGGGTTAATGACAGAACCATTAATTTTCAAGAAGTTTTTATTGATGTCATTCGCATCGAAATTCGAGGAAAGTTGAAACTTATTACTATTCTTATATCCGGTAAACTTATTTATTATTTTCCATTTTTGTTTATTATTGGCATTAGAAAATTTTTGATTAAAATAGATTTTTTCTTCTGCACGTATGGCTTGTGTAATATAATTTCTTAGATTCATATAATAATCCCAATGATATTTTTGTTTTGTTTTTTTGTATTTAGTAAACGCCTTATTTCGTAAATTAATCATAAATTTTATATTGTCAGTGATCCATGGTTTAGGACTATTTTTAAAGGTTATGGTCTTAAGTGGAGCATGTACATCGAATAATTGGGTAATAAGTTTATTGAATATTTTGATTTTATCATTAATAGTGGCATTTTCATAAACTAAGTACCAAGGCTTTGATTTAAGATCAACATTAAAATTTTCTAAATTTATTTTAGAAAAGTCTCTGTACGTTTTTGATGAAGTATGATTAGCTATTTTATCTTAATGACCTAAAATACTTTTTTAAAATTGTAGATTTTCCTTAGCGGGTCGCAGAAAAAATATATTATACGACTCAAGTGAATTGTCCATATCCAACTTGTTGCACAAAATACTATTTTAAATTTGTAGATTATCGTTAGTGGGTCCTAGAAAAAATATACTGTACAGCTCGAGTGGATTGTCTATATCCACTCTTGTTGCACAAACTACTATTCCGGTTGAACTTAATTTAAATTTTAGACGTGAAAATGATATATTTCTTAATGCATGTATGTAGGAAGTACGTAAAAATAAATATTTCATAGCGAATTACACGGTAAATGTCTTCTAATGTGCAAACATT
This sequence comes from Psylliodes chrysocephalus, assembly GCA_927349885.1. NCBI lineage: Eukaryota > Metazoa > Arthropoda > Insecta > Coleoptera > Chrysomelidae > Psylliodes > Psylliodes chrysocephalus. The sequence continues at coordinate 34,042,139 of OV651825.1, forward strand.
TAGAAACTTTACCAAAACGATGAATATTATCCAGAATTAGCGTTTAAATTCCCATTTTCTCTTTTTTGAAGTAAATCCACCGTTGTTTACTTCCCTTTGTGTTTCAACTAGGATGCAGGAAAAGTGTTTACTGAAGAAAATTAGAACATAGTGCCTTCGATTCACTTCGGCGCAAGACACAAATAAATTTCTCCTGAAGGCTAGTTCCTAAACAAACGTATCAATTGAAATTGAATGAGAATTTATTTTTTATCGCCAATTCAAGGTAAAACGAAAATCAATACCATAGTCTAAAAGCCATTGAACATTTTATAGAATCGTTTACTACAGGTTGATATTTTCTTACGTGCTTCTTATAGTATTATCAGTTTCAAAATGGTTTTGTTTTATGGGTCATTCTCACCAAAGACGAAAAACTGGTATTAAAAAAATATAAGAAGAATAAAGTTTGTTATAATAATAATAATAATAATAATAAACGACTTTATTAATTTCAGATAATTTTAACAAAATAAATACATATATATATACAAATGTAATTTACATAGAGATCTGAAATTAAAAGGCGAAGTTCAGTTCATTCGTTGACACGAAATCAGCGATGAACTGCTCTTCCACTTAACCTTAAATAAGACTCACAAGAGAACATAAACAAAGAGTATTAATAAAGAAACTATAATCACACTTAACATCCTAATCTATATATTTGAATACCGATCCAAAAAATATTTCTTAAAATTAATCTTAAACTGCGAGACATTGAGTTTTTTAAACTGATCTGGAATATCATTATAAATATAACCTATTTGATAACTAAAACTACGCCTAAAGAGTTCTAATCGAAAATTAGAATGGGTTAAAAGCCCCCTAGACCTAACATTAATATTATGTACATCAGTTCGATAAGTTATGTAAGTATACAGGTATTTTTGTACAAATTATTTTGTGACACAAAGTTGCCATATGAAAAGTTCTCCTATTGTCCATATTCAACCAGCCAATTTCTTGTAATTTATGAGAAATATGTTGTCTTCTATGAATTCCAAAAATTAATCGTAGACATGAATTTTGTAGCTTTTGTATTTTATATTGAAATTGTTTGGTTAGACATGGGCCATATAAAACATCAGCAAAGTTAAAATTTGATAGCACTAATTGCTCACATAACAGTGTTTTTACATTTGTTGGGAGAACATTCCTGTTTCCATAAATAATTTTTAGAACTGAATAAGCTCGCTTAATAAGTTGATTAACATGTTTTTCAAATCTTAAGTCACTATCTAATATGACCCCTAAACTCTTTGCCTCATTAACCATTTTAAGAGGTAAATCATTAACTTTTATATCTACAGAATTACATATAAGTTGTCTTTTATTTTTAGGGCCGAATATAACAATGTTTGATTTATCACAGTTAATATTTAAGCAATGATCCGAGGCAGCCTTAATAAAATTAGAAAGATCATTATTTATCTGGTTGGAAGCATTTTGAACCATATCAGGAAGAAAGCTGTGGTAGAGCTGGGTGTCATCAGCATACAAATGAATATTACAATATCGAAGTGATTTAATTAGATTTGATGTATAAATTGAAAATAGCAATGGCCCCAAAATAGAACCCTGCGGAACTCCACAGCGAAGAATTGCAGACCTTGACTTAACACCATCAATTTGAACTAGTTGCTCACGGCAATATAAGTATGATTTAATAAGTGCTATGGCATTATTTGACATGCCAATATATTTAAATATAGATAATAATAAGTCATGATTAATCGTGTCGAATGCCCTACTAAAATCGAGCAAGGTCAAAATAGTATATTTACCTGCATCTTGCACGGAAAAAAATGTGACTACAAAATTTTACTACAATGTTGTAGTAGTAGACTTGTAGAAAAATACTTAACAATTTGTAGAAAATTTTACTACAATTTATAGTTAAAAACTATTAATTATTGTAGCAATTGAATTGTCGAATAAAATGCTACAACAATAGGAAAGAATTCCACAATGTTTAGTATATTTTACTATTGTTTGTAGAAGTAGAAATTTATTACAATTATCGTAATTACTACTACTAACTTCTGTAAAAATTTGTACAAATATTAATAATTATCTCTACAAAAAATAGTAATTTTCTCTACAAAAAATAGTAATACTTTACATCCCTTCTTCAAAAATATTCTATAATATTGTAGAAATTCTAAGTCATGTGAACAAAACAGAATTCTGCTATTGGCCAACGTTTTCTGACGTTGATCATAAATGGCCAGACAGCAGTAGCCGTTCGCCATGTTCACATAACAAAGCATGGTACATATACGAGTACCTATAACACATTATTATATTATAAGCACCGATGCGTTTGAGAAAATTTTAATAATAAATTCTATTGGTGGTAAGTACATTTATTATTGTTTCTGAATAATTTACCTTTAGATAACTAATTTAAATAACCTTAGTAGATTATTTAAAAAAAATAGTTGTGGCCAACGATCGAATTTTGTGCCAAGTTCAATGATGTTTTTTGTCTTAATTGTGACATACCTACTTTCTCATTTTTGTTAGTTATCTGACTTAGTCATTAAATATCCAAATCAGTATAAAGGTGATAAATATCCCCGTTTTAAGGGTATGAACAATTCAATTGGTATTAATTTTTATTTCATATTTTTCAGGTGCAGAAAAGCCAACTGAGACTGAGGGCGCTATTATTACTGTTATTTATTACATAATGTAATTAAGAATTTGTATCTTTTATATTAAAACAATAAATTGAATATTTTATTAAGGAACATTTTTTTCTAGGTTATAATTATAATAATTATGGAATACTACTACAAATTTTATTAAAAATTACTACAATTTGTATGAATTTTTACTATTTATTGTGGTAAATTTTCGTATTTATTTTCATAAAACGCAATACATTTTTAATATAAATTCATACAATGAATAGCAAAAATTATAACAATTTGTAGAACAATTCTTATGATGCATTTGAATCTTTTTACTAAATATTGTAGATAATAACTCTACAATACATTCTCCACAAATATTTGGAAATTTTTACTACAAATTGTCCCTGTCCCTATATGTACTATTTATTGTAGAGAAAATATCTACAATTGTAGTAATTTGTTCTACAATTTTTTTTCAGTGTGGGCTTTTATGATATCATCAGCTATGTGGAGGAGAGCAGTTGTACAACTATAACCCTTTCGAAAACCTGACTGGGTACTTGGTAGCACTGAGTGAGATTCAATATATTCTTTAAGCTGCATTTCAATTGCCCTTTCTAGAACTTTCGATAACGTAGGTAGTATACTAATAGGTCGAATGTCCTTATAGTCAGTAGGATTAGTTTTTTTAGGTAAGACTCGTACAACTGCTCGTTTCCATATAGTTGGAAATACATGGTTTATTAGGCAAAAGTTAAGAATATGTGTTATATAGGGCACTATATGTGGACAGCACATACGTAAAAGTTTTAAATTTATTCCATCGTCACCAGTTGAATTCGTATTTATTTTTGCAATGGTTTGAAAAACGAATAGATCATTGATTTCTCTAAATTCAAAATTAGAATTAACTAGTTTATTATTGTTGTAATATAAAAATAATTCAGGGGGTGGATCATAATTTAAGATGTATTTGATAACATAATATGTGGTCACACACTTTCAGCATTCGATTTTATTTTTTTAAGATTTTCGAAAAACAAAAATCACGGAGGTGACAAATTATTCACAGAAGCGAGACATTTTTCCTTTCTGTCTAAATTTTACCTATAATAAGCATACTTTTTCATTAGCAATAAATAATAACTACAATCATTTTTTTATTTATAAAATTCATATTTCCATCAGGCGTGAACATTATAAATCATTTAATTAAAAATGCTTATTAAAAAAAAAAACTAAAACCACAGTAATAATACGCAAAAAATAGGAATACAAAATTCGACTCTGTTAAATAAAAAAATCTAATTCCTGATGTAGGAAAAAAATAACATTGCTTAAAAATATTACAAAATAATTAATTCAGGTTATTGAACAATGATAAATCTGCATTAAAAATGTAATATCCACGATAACTAACAGTAGGTGTAGGAAGAACAGTAACAATTACTCTTATCGATCATTGAAATATCGTCTCGATCAGGGAAGAAAACCTTATTTGTATCAGTCTTCTTTTTAAGAAATCTAATTAAGTAATTATTATGATAACCATCTAGTTTAGTAGACTGAATAACACCAATGTAATGCTTTTTCATTACAATCAGTTATATTAGGGCAATTGTTATCATTAAACCCAACAGGGACTGACTGTCGAGTAAAGATGTTTTGAAGCTCTGAAAGAACGGATAATGAATATTCTGATTAGAACTACTCTGCAAAAATCTTTCCAGGAAAAAACTATGATCATCCTCAGTAACTAAAAACCCACTATTATTATCTTGAAGACGTAAAGCTAATGGCGTATTTTCGCCTTCATTGGCAGAACTTCAATACACATCTGCATAATAAAGTCTTCATCAGAAGAACTGGAATCAACATCTGCATACTGAAGTCTTCTTTCTGGTGGCTCTCCTGCGCATAATAAATATCAGAAATAAGTAAATATGTAACTTAAAAAAGCACAAAAAACATGCTAAAAGGATACTTTTCGCAGTAAGTTGTAGATGCCCAAAAAATAATGAGTACATCTCATGCAAGCAGAACAGTTGAGACCGGTGAACTTCCGAATATCTAAAGATGTGCTACTTTTTTTTTAGCCCAAGCTACTTCGCGACACTGTAAAATTCCTTTTTTTGGCAATTTCGTCTCTATTTTTTGCAGCTCATTGTCTAACTGGATTTTAAATAGTTTAGTGCCTTTACAGTTACGCTTTAAATGATATAAAAAAGACTTTATGTGCTGGTAGATCGGTTCATCTAGCCACAATAGCATCTGCTGTACGTTTTAAGACTCCACCAACTCCATCTGGAGCGCCTTTACCGTACCTCTTTTCGCTATAGTGCTAGCGCAACTCCTCGACTTGCAACTTTTGGGAAATTAAATTAACCATCAAGTGGAACATTTTTCGGTTTCGTTATTGGGTTGAAGGCACATCGCTTAAAAAATGAATAGTTTTACAGATTACCAGCGAAATTCATATCCTCAAACACAGGTAACAGATGTGCACAAATTGCTACGCTATCGTGTCGCAAATTTTCGAAGACTGTGCAGAAATATTTCTTTTTTAATGAGTTATCAGAGCTTACGTAATACACTACAACTGTGTGCGAACTTAGCTAAATCTTCGAACCACCGAAATGGGCGGATTGTACCTCTTCAGAATACTTGCAATTGTAGTTTTTTGAAAAATCCATATGTATAAGGGCTTCATTATTCTTGAGTTGTTCTTTTATTTTTCGAATGGCTGTCATCTGGTGTTCGATATTTCTTATATGCACTAGGCATGGTTTAATTGAGCTATTTAAAGCTGCAAGAACTTCACCTTTGGTCGATATAGGTCTTCCTACAAATCTACTTTTTCCTTTTATTACAACTGTAACCGGCTTTGTAACCCATTTCTCATATATAATCGTATCAGCTGGGTCAAAACTACTTGTTTCTATGGTTTTGTTCTTACAATTTTCGCACTTTTTCTTAAAGCATTGTTCTTGTAAAGCATCCCTTCAGTTACCGTAAAACAAATGCTTCTGCACAATTCTGGAGGAGAATTTTCTTTTAACACATTTGCTGCTTTTAATTTCTTTATTAGCAACCACATATTGGTATGTATTATACAAAGATATGTGTCCCGGTTGGTACATTAAGTTGTTTCATGAATTTTCTGTAAAAATTTTTTAGTATATCGTTTAACAGTCGTTTTTGATTTCTTATATTGTTTTTTTTTTTATAAAATCGTTCTTGCCTAGGCACAGTCTACTTATTATTTAATGCCTTATATTACAGCGTTTCGTCAATTTAGTGTTTTCTTTTGTTCTTTCAGTTGGTCTGTTAAGGCTTCACAAACTTTCTCTTAACAGCCGGAGAAACGTTTTTCCTTTCTGTTAATGCTTGTACCCGCGTGCTTAGCGATGTTTTATTGATTTTATTTTGCTCTTTTATTATTCTCTTCAACCGCATTCTGTACTTTTCTTTTTTATATTTTCTCCTGCCAATTTTGATTTTAATTTACTATTTCTTTGTTTAAAGCTTTGTTATGTTTTCTTCTTCTTAATCGTCCTTGTCTCTTTATTCCGTCATCTGGCTGGTTTAATAATAGCTCAGATATGTTTAGTGGTAAGTTGTTAGAATTACACCAAAGGTTTAATTTATTTAAGTCCTCCTGCATAATCAAACAGTCTTCAATACTGTAGAATGCCTTAAACAATTTTAAATCATCGGCATAAAGTAGAGTCTTACAAGATAGGTTTTCAGTAATGTCATTTACAAAGACAGAAAATAAAAGTGGTCCTAGAACTGAACTTTGAGGGACATCGGAAGAAGCTGTTATACAAATTGACTGAACATTCAACTTTCAATTTACGATTACTTAAATATGATTCAAAGAAACGCAGAAAACCCGTAGCGAGTCCAACAATGGAAAGCTTGTGTTGAGAATTCAAATAATTCTCAACGGTAGTTAAATTCAAATTTACCGCGCCAAATTTTCAATGCCCGATGAATATGCGCCAGCTCGGTTCCCTGTAAAAATGCGGAAAATAACGATCAAGTATTATCTGCTTCTGGCGATTCAGGACGGATGTGTCCCGAACGGCGTCAGTTATAAAGCAGTTTTACCCTAAAAAAAGTTATACTAATCACGTGTGTGTGTGTGTTAGTGTGAAGATACCACATACTTTGATTTTCTTTTACTATACGGAGAATGGTCGCACTGCGCAGCTTTCTGAGTGCCTTTTAAAAGGAGATAGAAAACTCCGCCATTTTGAACCCTTATTACGTGTTGCCTACATCTTGGCGCAATATTTTTAATAGGTGCGTTTTAATCATCCGCTTCTGCTTCGGAATTGTCGCTTTTCTTGTTTTAATCTGACAGGTTAGAACGACTGAACCGACAATTCCGGAAGCAGAAGCGGATGATTGAAACGCACCTGATATTTTGATTGCTGCTGTCAGTGTCAGTGAATATTATTTTTGGAGTCACAGTTAATTGCTAAAGAATTAGTTAGCTCACTCGGACCAGTTGAAAGATCCAAAATAACATCCACTCCAGGGATACAAATTCAGGATACGCAGAAGACTGCTGTTTTATTATAGGCGGTTGTCATATATTGTATTATCTGAGTTGCGCAGTGTATAAACTGGAACATTGAGATAAAAAGTGCCGACGCAGAGTGCGCGATCTGATTCTTTAGCTATAAACTGTGTCACAGGGTTCAAAATGGCCGCGCCCTATGTTGGGCGTGTCGGACCTCTCTCTTGCCCCGTATAGTAATCAAAGTATGTTGTGGAAGATACCCTTTTACATTGGCGATACCCTATATCCCAATAAACCCAAAGTACCTAACTCTTTTTAAAACGCTTTTAATTCGGTGGTGACGAGAAGCCGGTAACATATCAGAATTGCATCTCATATATCAGTGAAAGTACTATTATAAAAAGTGTGAAGTATAGTGTTCAAAGGATAACATGTAAGCTTGGTACTGATATAATAAAAAGTCTGAAAGTACCCTATAACTTTCAGATATGCCCCTAATTTTCCCTGTGAATTATACCACCATTTTATTAGCTAAGTCAATTAAGCATTGTTGCCAGATTGTGTGCTGATTCGCTTGGCTCTTATGTAAATATTATTAACTGTTTTTTCCAATACTGAATATAGTAGTTATTTATAAACAGTAATATTTTATTCATATCCCCCTTTTTTCTCCCATCTTTCAGTAACCTTATTTAAAAAAAGTAGTTTAAAATCGAAGCATCATGCGCAGCCACGAGTCGTTGTCCACCGCTTAATACAGTCCACTTAAACTACGCATTTCAGGCCGTGTCCTGCACAGCTTGTTTAAAAGTATACTATGATCGAGGCGATCAAAGGCCTTGGAAAAGTCCGTATATATAGTTTCAACCTGGCCCCCCCTATCAAGGTATTCCGCAACATATTGTGTAAAGCATATCAGATTGGTCACTTTGGATCTGCCTGGAAAAAAGCCGTGCTGTGCCGTAGATATAATCGATTTTACATGAACGAAAAGTATTTCCGAAATTGCAAAGGATGGATATAGGTCTGTAGTTTTCTATGATAAATTGGGATCCTTTCTTAAAGATTGGACAAATTTTAGATATCTTCCAATAACTTGGAAAATTCCCTTCTTTTAAGGACATATTAAAGACCATGGTTAAAGGTTAGGCTAAAATATTTGCACAATCTCTTATTAAAAATGCCGGAATATCATCTGGCCCTCTAGTATTTTTAGGTTTTAATCTTTTAAGACACTGTGGCGCCCACAAGTGCGTATCGAAATGCACTAAAAAGGAACACTTATTACATTCAACTACGACACCTTTTAATTTAAGAAAATCACTTAAAAATTATTTTTGATTAATACGCAGCTGAAAAAGTGTTGCAATAATAATAATTATTAAAATAGCGCGTTATTAATAAAAATAATATAACTTATCGTAGTAAGCCCGTGAGAAACGTGACGTAGAATACTCGAAATTGACAGTCTGGCGTCCAAATTGTCATGCGCACCGACCCTTTTTTTCACCCATGTCGGCTTAGAAATTAGGAGTAGGGTTTATGTCATATAGCCATCAAGTTTAATATCAAGGTCGGTGGTTTAAATTCATACGGTATCAGCTTATTTTTAACAGACACGTTATTTGTGAACAGGTTGTTATTTCTGCGGGTTTATAAAATAACACAGGTTGTCAACCATAACCCCCATAATCTGACAAGTTAACATGACATGTAATAAGTAGTTTTGCAAATACGTTATTATTTCTACAAAAACATTCACTTGACCATTTTAATGATTTTTACACTTCCATTGGGATGATCTTACTTCAGGCTTGGTTCCACAACATGACCTTTTAAAACATATGAAGGACATAAATATAGAGAAAGACTGTCATCTAAGGAATGCGAATATCTGTGAAATAAATGCCAAAGAAAGATTGTATAGTCCATACAAACAATAAGTCAACTACAAAGAAATACCGATAATGGAAAAAAAAGTTCGGCTTCCGTTTGAAGTTGCTTCAAAAAAAAAATTCACTAAATATTATGTATGAATACACCTAAAAAGGAGTCTCTACCAGGAGTATGTCATTATTATGCCCCTGGACGATAGTAATACACTTATTTTAATACTAAAACTGATTAACTCAACTCCGAATTGGAATATAGTAGTCCAGTTTATTACCCAGACAACACACCAAATACTTTGGATATCTACTGAACATCCCAATATCCACTGAATGTCCAGTCCATGATGGATATCTATTTTATATCCATGAAATGTAATTTATAGACATGCAAATGTCCATAAATAATAGTATTATATAGCAAATTATTAAAAAATTACGCCATTGTGCTCGCCATTGTGGCTAATAGTACCGTTTAGATATTTAAAATTAATTTTTTTAAGGTGTATTCAATATCCCATGGACATCCACTAAATATATCAGTCTAAGCGCGGACGCAAACCATCGCGGATATCCACTAGATGTAATTTTTGATTTTGCTTCCTAAGTATAGATGGCGATACCACTTTCGTATCTACTCATGCTCAACCCGCCGTAATTGAGTTCGATCGAAATTTTTTGATAACCAGACTCCATTAGAGACTGGAGTCGAGAATTTCCATTTATTGCTGAAGAGTCCTAATAAGGATGACTTTCCTCCTTAGTGCCCTTATTGGACAAAATCAAAGGCAGATTGTTGAAAATATTTTTTATCTCTATTTTCTCTCGACGTTATTCAATAATCATTGGTTACTTATCTTATGAACCTCTACTAAAGATACCTATAAAATATTTTGCTGAATATCTGAATTCTATATCCTGGGATATAGACGGACAATTGGTTGGATATCCATATTGGATATCCACAAAATATATTCTGTGGATATCTCTGGGTTTTCTTGTATTGTCTGGAATATACTCATTAGATATTTTGCTGAATATCCATAAGATATCTTCTATATTCTGGATATAGACGGACATTTGGATATCCATAGTAGATCCACGGAATATTTCTGATATCCTGTGAATATATTGGATATCCACAAAAGATATTCTGTGGATATCTCTGGGATTTGGTGTGTTGTCTGGTTGTTCTCTCTACGTCGCTGAAATGAACCGATAACCTGTGTAGACAGACTGGAATATCGTGTCGTGCGGCATTGTAGTCAAAAGTATCCGCAAAGTAAGAAGAAGCCAGTGTCGTCGCATCGTTAAGTCAGTTTATTACTTAATTTAATTGGTTGGAGTATTTTAAACATTAATTATTACCATATATTTCAATTTTTACGATTTATTATATAAAATAGATGTAATAAATAATTTTACAAAGCGAAAAATAGATTAATAATCAATCAATTTGAGGATTCGATTATGAACAATATACCTACAAGTAGAAATATAGGTACTGCGTTCCAAGTATATGATACAAAATTAAAAACTGATATAAATATATACCAAATGCAAAGTGTCTATTGAAATTATCGACTGTCGGTATATGGGTGATTCTCTCTTTTTACAACTTACATTTTTCTAAAGTTAAAAATGTTCTAAAACGTATGTTTTACGCGTTTTTGTTTTCTATTTATGCACAGAATAAAGCCTGCAAAGTGGTTCTACTACAGCTACGACACAACGAAAACTGTGACAAAATTTAAAATTTTTAATGCCACGGTACTGACATTATTTCCACGGTACTGACATATAAATGATTATTTTTTTTACCAATCGCAAGATTGGTATAAAATTGCAATAAAATTCAATGTAATATGCATTGGATTGTAGTTATAAGAGGTAAATTTTATATTAGAAAATGAATTTTGATAGAAATGTATATCTTTAATTTCAAAAATGAGAATCGGACATGCCACGGTACTGACATTTCGAGTATATTTATATGCAGCTTAAAAAAAATTACGAAGGTTTATGATCTAATTCATAATGTCTGTTGTAAAATACCTCTAAATTTATAATATTAATAACTTTTTGATGAAGAAAACTTATGCTAAACGATAAATAAAACACTGGACATAAAAAATCACAGTTATCCGAGAATCACCCATATAATTTTTTTCAGAAAAATAAAATGCCGTCTCTGGAATAAATATTTTAATTAGTGCATTTCCAATTCTTTCGAAATAAAGGTTTCTTATTTTATATCAATTCTGCATGACATACCTACCTTCTTATAGATATAAATAGGTAGGAAATAATTGACTTAATTGGTTATAGTGCAAACATATCTCTACTGGTTGGGTTACTTCCCAAGTGACTTCTCGATTAGTAAACGAATACGAACGTCAACATTTTATTAATTTAGTTATAAAAAATATTTTAAAATTAAAATTACAAAGTAAATGTAGAAATAACCTAAACATAGACCGACTTATAAAATTAAAATGTGACTTACATATTGCTGATTTAACTCCGATTTTCTCATTGTTTCCAAATTCCTGCTCCTCGTCTTCCTTCTCCTCGTTATCACTAATTATATCATCGTCGTCGTCATCCTCATTGAGATTTATGATAAATCGTTCTCCATTATTTACGTGTATGCCGCTGTTGTTCCTGTATTCCTCTTCTATTTCATACACATGTTTTATAACTGCTTCCCACTGCGATTTTGCGATCGCATCCATTTGTTCTTTGATCAAGTTGACGACCTGAGAATCACATTTGGAAAATATATTTTTTCTCCGAATATTTTGTTTCAATTGGCTCCAGAGTAACTCTATAGGATTGAAAATACAAAAATATGGTGGTAACCTTAAAACTATATGACCTCTTTCAGCTGCAATTTCATCAACTATATACTTTTTTCAAAATTTTTAGTTTTTAGGACTTCCAAAAGTTCATCTTTTTTATATTTTTCATCAAAATACAAATCGTGATTCATTAAAAATTCTTGAATTTCATCTTTCTTCGAGTTTTTATTAGGTATTTTTTCCTTAAGCCTGGAGTGATATGAAGCATTGTCCATAACTATTACACTTTTTGGCTTTAAATTAGGCAACAGTGAATTCGTAAACCATTCTTCAAAAATATCGGAATTCATATTTGAATGGTAATCAATCTGGCAGCTATCAATTTTTTTTCCAATTAATAGTAAGGCATTGTCAACCCAACCGTCCTCTGTGCCACAGTTTAATATTATCAGTCGAGTGCCTTTATTTGGAGGGATACCTAAGGCTTGGCAATATTTATTATCGTTTGTCCAGCCCTTTTTTGCAGTATCATGCGAATCATACCACGTTTCATCCAGAAAATAAATTGGCCTGCTTTCATTTTTATATTCACGAATTTTCTGTAAATACGAATTTCTCCAGTTTACTATTCGTCTTGTTTCCATCACTGCGCTTTTTTTATCTATCGTTTTGTATTTAAAACCGATTTTTTTAGCCAATTATACAATGTAGACTTTTTTATATTTGTATCGAAATAAGTTTCAATTAAGCGTCTATGTATAATATCAAGAGTGGGAATGGTATTTTTATAAAGTTCATACACTGTATTCACAATGGATTTGGCCATGGATGGATCTAATTTTTTTTGCACCCCTTTGTCTTCACGGACTTTTCTGCTGGAAATTCCATTTTTTATCATTTGGTTCATTTTATAAACCGATATACCAGTAAGAAACGCTGCTTCTTGAACGGTAGAAGTGTTTTCAAAATATCCACGTTTTAACAAATTTTTATAAACATTTAAACAAATTTGCTGGGACTGTTCATTTAAAAAGAGTTTATTTTTTATTTGCGTAGGCACTGCATTAGTTTCTCCATCACTGTTTGATGTACTGGTGCTCGGAATACTATCCCACGGTCTCCACATAGTTAATAACACATACACAAAAATTATTATTCGTTTATTAAAATTACTATACAACCTCCAAAACACAAACTGATTATTGATAAAACGAAACTAAACACTAATAAAACAGAAACTAATATTCTATAAAATTTTAAAAAGTACGATGCAGGAGCTGTTATCCGTACAAAACTCAACAGGTCACTAAGATGAACAAAACTCCACTGAAAGTAAAAATAATTATTTTTATTCAAATACGTTTTATTTTCCTTTTCGACATTGGTTAAAAATTCGGCTCTTTAAATGAACAAAGACAATATGCCGACAAAGACAATATGCCGACGAAGGCAATAGCCGACAAAGGCAATAGCCGTCAAAGGCGATACACCGCCAAAAACAATATACTTACAGAGGCAGTATACCGACAAAGCTATTCACGCTTCTTGGAAAAAAAATGAAAAATTTTAGGAAAACACTGAAATCGTTGAAGGAAAACATCAGTTATAAATCCTACTTATTTTATTCTAATTAGGTATATATGTATATAAAAAATTACTATTTTAAATCTTCAAATCGAAAGAAACATACATATACCTATAATACGTACATATACTTATTAAGTAAAAACATATATCTCCGTCTATGGGCGGTCTATCAAAGAGTTAGTTTAGCTGACTTCCGACAAGCAACCCGTTCCCTATACCAATTTTTTTTCGAATTATTCAAACAGGTGCCGAACTTTTTTTGCGTTTGCGGTATTCCTTTATAGTTGACTTATTGTTTGGATGGACTATACCTCAGAGATAGTCCCATTTAAATTTGGTCACAATCTGATAATGGGATTCATGAGAAAATCATCAAATTCTTCCTTTTTTATGTATATTCCGCGATAATTTTTTATCACTTTGTCTGATTTCTATGATTCTTTTTTTTATCAGAAAACTGGTACTTCGGGGGTGGTACCATATACATTTTGTCAAAATCTGATGATGGAAACTCAATTTGTAATGGCATCTGCACGATATTGGAGTCGGTTTTTTAAAATTACTTGTAGATACATTTACATTTTAATACTTTGTCAATAAAATTGGTTTCCTCTGAAAATAAAGTACATTTTGATTGATTTATTGATTAATTTAGAACTGAACTTTTCCTAAAATGTTCCGTATCATTATGCATGCTGGATAATACGAGATTTAAAAGTTCTCCTTCTGCCGCCCAAATTACGAATTACAGCAAGCAATCGAGCTGAAGGTAATTCTTTAATTACACAAATTAAAATTAATGTAAATTCGTTTAATTGAATATCAGCAACGTTAGTGTGATACTTTGTTAATTAGATTATCCAGCCAAGATTTAATTGCTATCATCCAATCCGAAGAGTAGCGTTGATACTACCAACTTTATTTCCAAAACACTGAGTTATGCTAATTCTTTAAGTGAAATGTATCGCGGCTATTAGGGATTAGGGGCGTAACTTTAGAATTTTCAGAGTAACGATAATTCTATTATATAAATGCGAAAGTTTGGATGGATGTATGGATGAATGTTTGTTGCTCAATCATGCAAAAACGGCTGAACGAATCTGGATGAAATTTGGCACAAAGATAGATTATAGTCTGGAATAGCACATATGCTACTTTTTATACCGCAAAAATATACGGTTCTTGTGGGATATGTTACGTTTTTATATAAAATGTTACGTTTAATAAAGTTACGTTATAAAAACATAGTTTGCACCAGATGATACGTTAAGTTTCTAACCCTTACCTGGGTCTCATTGTAAAAATCCTTATAATAAGAATTCTTACAAGCCTCAGGCCTAGCTCAGATCAAAATAGGTCAGTGGGATTCGTTTAGAATTTACCTTCAAGTCAATGACAAGGTCTTTAATTAAAAAGACTTAAAAGAATTCAATTAAATTAATTTGGGCGCCATACCTTTAGATGTACAATAAAAGTAAATTTGTCATTAACTTGTCAGTTGAAAGTAAGGAAAAAATAAAGAACTTAAATTTCAAAACAATTAATCGGCTTTAATTTCGAATTTGATTGATGACTGATATTACATATAAAAGAAAATAAAATTAATTGAATTTAACAAATTTTACGGTTTACGTTTGACTGATGATGAGTTTAAAATTAAAATTGACTAGTATGACTATGACTCAAAAATTGTGTGTGTGGTCCTGGCCGACACTTATCTTGTGTTTCCGGATTTCAACGGTCGAACTGGTCTGGTCCGTGTCTTAATGGTAGGTGAGCCTACGATGACTTCAAAACACTCTGCAGTTCCAGACGCAACTCAGCCCACAATGACTTAGGAGATTCCGCAGCTCTAGAGGCAACTCAGCTGACAAGCTTAAAAGATTCTGCAGTTCTAGATTATAAAGGCCAATTCCTTAGTTTGTTACAGATCCAGTTCCTTAGTTTGTTACAGATCCAGTTCCTTAATTTTAAGAAAGAAAAAACGTGTCAGTTACAAGAAAAAAAACCGTATCTTTCCACTGCTTCAAAAAAAAAAAAAAAAAACATGTGGTCAGCCACAAAAGCTTACTATTTAAATTAAACATTTTAAAATTGAACATTTCAAGTTTACAACATTACTAGAAATTTGCAATAGTATTTAAATTAAAATACATGAAGAATGGAAAGATTTTTTAAATAACTGAGAAAAAAAAATATAAAATTAATGGCAGCCATTTTGTACATTTTGGAATTTATATTACGCGAAAAGTTCACTATTAATGAATGAAATATCTCAAAGATAATTTCAGCAGAATATACACACACAATAAAATTAATTTCTATCATTCATTATAAGAAAAAAGGTGATTTGATTACCTTAGTTTGTCCGGACACACTTAACAACACTAAACCCAACCGGTTTATTTCGCAGCCAAATTGAAAAGAAATTTCAAAAGCCAACAGCTGACCGAATGTGTGAAAACGTGAATATTCCCCATCCATAAGTAAGCCAGGCGTGCGCACAACATCTGACCGTAATTATTGATTTTTAGAGAAAGCGCATCATTGGTAGAATGTCCCAGACAGACAAATTCCCGTTTTAACATAATATCTATATTTCCAAATACGAGGGGCGCCCAAAAAGTATTAGAATATATTGGAATATTTGAACTAATTAAATATTGTAATTATTAAAAGGGAGTGACGATTACAACGTAACAGATAGTTTTGTTTTTGTTTTTCACAGACATAGTGCTAGTGAAACATGAAAATTTGAAATACAGCTACTGAGAATAAATAAATAATGACGTGTTTCAGGGTTTTTGGATTTTCGCATTTTAAGGAGGGGAAACGGGGGTGTAAAAGTTTGAATGGAAACATCGATTTTTTAAAGGTAGGAACTTGAAAATTGGAATTATAGCTATTCATCACAAATAAATAATGGTGTGTTTTAGGGATTTTGGATATACATATTTTAAGGGGAGAAGGGAGGAAATGGGAGAAAGAAAAGAAAATGTAGAAAGGGGATACAGAGAGAAAGGGGAAACAGAGAGAAAGAGGAGATAGAGAGAAAGGGGAGACAGAGAGAAAAGGGAGATAGAGAAAGTGGAGAAAAGGGAGAAAGCGGGGAAATGGGGAAAGGTAGGAAATTAAAAATTGGAATTATGGCTTGTGAGACCCTTTTCTTCGTCTCTAAAAATAAAGAAAAGGGGTTGGGGTGGCGCTAGGCTGTTCTTCGAACAAGGGTTGCTCAGGCGCCAGTTTTGGTAAGGCAGTCTACTCTGCGGCCCTGGGGTGCACTTAGAGTACACCCTCAGCAGACTCAGTGGAGTCCATGTACGAACAAAAAAAAAATTAAACGACCGGACCTTCACTGTTTAGTTGACCTACACTGGGGTAATAAAGTAAATAAAATTTTTCACTGTACTTTTACCTATTAGTAACTAAGCTCTTGATTAACTTCTCACTGTCTCGAAAGAAATAACGGTGTTCACTGTAATCCGGCACACTTGGTAAAAAACGATTTTAAGAACCGAGCACAGACGGCGTCGAAAAAGGGCTCTCTCATCGAAAACATCTACTTTTATCAAAAGTCGTACTTTTGCCGGAGTGGGGACGGTAGTTCCTACTCAGAGGAAATAAGTTGTTTTGCAAAAAAAACGTTAATTGATCAGCTTACTGATAAACCTACTAGAATTGCGATTTTACGACACGATTTAATTTATTGTGATAATGAAAAGTTTTAAACTACGAGGGCTCTTGCAAAGGTTTAAAAACGGTAATTCTATGGAAATATTAGTTACAGGGGGTCTTACAAATGTTCATAGACGGAAATTTATTTTAGAAATTAATTTATGGAATAAATTATTGGGAATTTTAGTGACTTCGTCACAGGCTACTTATAATAAATATTATAGGCATTAAGGGGGAAAACGGGAGGTGAAAGTTTGTATGAGACTTTCGGTAGAAACTTGAAAATTGAAATTGTAGGTACTCATTAATATATAAATAATGAAAGGTTTTTGGATTTTCACATTTTAAGGAGGGGAAACGGGAAGTATCGTAAAACTAAATAACAAATAAAAATGAACAAAAATAAAACTATATACAGGGTGGTCCTTAAGTAATCGTACCGGGTGTTCCATTAAGAGAAACTAATAATAGTACAGCTTTGGGGAAAAATATTTTTAATAAAAACGACCAAGAGAAATTGCTGGAAATTATTTTCAAGTTTGTAGGGTGGCCGCTAGGGGGGCGCAATTGTGACGTCAAAACATTAAAATGTAATTTTCTCAAAAAAATACCAAGTAAAGTATATTGATAAATTTACTATTTTATCCTCAATGTTTTCTGAACAAAAAAGCTTTAGGTGTAATCTTTGTAAGTTGTGAAATAGAGTGGTGGGGGAAGGTTAAACTTTAATTTGGAAAAATGCTCATAACTCCGGTTTGGCTTTACCGAATTTAGTGAACTTGGTTTCGTTTAGAAGAGCTTTTTCAGTTTTATTTTTAGCTTCATAAACTGTGGCTGCTTACGTTTTATGAACGCCGCTAGAGGGCGTTAAGTTAAAAACTGACAAATTTTACGAAATTTTTCAAAAAATTTAAATACAACGATATATACCTTTTACATAGATAGAGAGAAAAAAAAGAATAAGGTTATTCATATCTCAAATGTGGTGTATGACCATCATCAGGCATGTAAGAAAGTATGCGATAGGACTAAATTTGATACAAGTGAAACAAAATTATATAACAATTACTAGGTTAAGTGATAAATGATAATTGGAATTTAAAATTTAAAAAATATTTTTAAAAAATTATTTAACATGTGATAAAACTAGTAATTGAAGAGCTGTATCTATTTATTTCTACCCAAAGTAATAATTATTAATTTCGGGAACTATTAACGTAGTAGGCGGACGCCACAAAATATTTTGACAGCAAATTTAACCTTTAACACCCTGTATATTCCTTATTAGCAATATTTTATCAAAGCAAGTTGGTTTAAATCGTAATATTTTAAAGTGTACAGTTACTTAAGGACCACCCTGTATAAATATATAAAACTAAATAAAAATAAATGAAAATAAATAAAAATTAATGAAAATTAATAAAATAAATATAAATAAATAAAAAATAATAAAAATAAAGAAGAAAAATTTTTTAAAATTAATAAAAAGTATCAAATATTAAAAACTATTAAAAATTAATAAAAACTAATAAAAATTAATAAAAATTAATAAAAAATAAAAAATATTAAAAATTATTATAAATCAATAAAAGTTAATAAAAATAAAATAAATAAAAATAAATAAAAAATAATAAAAATAAATAAGAAAAAATTTTTAAAATTAATAAAAAGTATCAAATATTAAAAACTATTAAAAATTAATAAAAACTAATAAAAATTAATAAAAATTAATAAAAATTAATAAAAATTAATAAAAATTTATAAAAATTAATAAAAATTAATAAAAATTAAATTAATAAAAATTATTAAAAATTAATAAAAAATAAAAAATATTAAAAATTATTATAAATCAATAAAAGTTAATAAAAATAAAATAAATAAAAATAATCAAAATTAATAAAGACAAATAAAAAATAAAAATAAATTTTTTTTTTTTTAAATTATTAAAAATTTATAAAAATTAATAAAAATAAATAAAAAAATAATAAAAGTTAATAAAAATTAATAGAAATTAATAAAAACTAATAAAAATTATTAAAAATTAATAAAAATTAATAAAAATCAATAAAAAATCAATAAAAAATAGTAAAAATTAATAAAAATTGATATAAATTAATAAAAATTGTTAGAAATTAATAAAAAATATTGCCAGGTATCACATGAAAAAATTTCTCTCAATTAACAAACTCAAAAAGGTAAATCAAACGAGGGTGGTCCTTAGGATCTCACAAGAGTATTTTATTACGACCGGTTTCGAGGATCAGATCCTCATCATCAGGTAAGGTCTAAAAATAGAGAGGAAAAACGAATGAGCTCATAACTAATAAAGTGGGTTTAAACATTTTAATATGAAAGTTGTCAAATATCAAGAACTCACCCGTAATTACTCGTCTATTTAAGACTAAGCTAAGAGAATTATCCCAGGGTCGGTGTAAAAACAAGTATGCGAGTATTTTTAAAAATACATAAAAAATATAAAAAACAATAGTTGCAACAAAAAGTTGATGTCAAAACACATAAACAAAAGTAGGTCTAAAACTATTAATTAAAATTATTAAAATATTTCACGAACGGACGAACAATTAAGACAAACAAATTTAAAAACTTTTTAAACCCTACAAGCACTAAAATGGGTTCTTGGACAAGTGTTTATAATTCTACAGGAATTAAATTTTATTTAGATTAAATATACTGATTAACGCCCTCAAGATGATGAGGATCTGATCCTCGAAACCGGTCGTAATAAAATACTCTTGTGAGATCCTAAGGACCACCCTCGTTTGATTTACCTTTTTGAACTTATAACTCACACATGGCTACCACCTTCAACTTTAATAAATTAACAAACTATTGTTAACTTTTAATAATTGAGATTTGAGAAATACTAGCGCAGCGGGATTTGGTCAGCTAGTAATTATATATTTATATACAGGGTTGGGCATAATTGGCGGAACACCCGATTTGTGGCTCAATTATGGATTGTATTGAAAATTAACCCAAATAAAGTTTTTTGTATATTTTATGTACTATTTAATGACGCTTGGGGATTTTCATTATCTGTCATATTTATCAAGATATGACGTCATCGGATGAAATTTTAAATGAATCACCCTATATTTATATTTTTTTTCAGATAGATCTTTTCTTTCTGAATCCATCAATATGGGGTTCGGGTGGTCTCTGATTTTCCTTATCATCAGAAAATAAGAAAACAAAATGGTAAACGTTCTTTTAAATAATTAATGAATAACTATTCACAAAGTTGTCTGTGCCATCATAATGTACCAATATCAATTGTTTTGCCATGGTTTCACTTTTTGACATTAAAATGTAATATTGACATCTCGATATTAATCACTGAGTTTTATTAATACGATTATTGTACATCTCTGACAGAAATACCTACCAATGTTTTTGTGTTACTGTTTACTTGGTTTTTATAATATTATAAAAACTATTGTCACCTTTTATTAATCTGTAGATTTTAATTCATTCTGGTTTATGGAGACAATCAAACAAGTTGAGTTTAATTGCAAGTCAATTCATTTCACCCAAACTAGCCCAATACGCGAAAATAAATAACTCTTAGCATTTGATACTATTGAGAATTTTTATTAATTTAAACCATGGTTGAACTGAGTGAACGTGAAAGAATTACACTATTGATGATTATTGGGTTTGGAGACAGAAAGAGATCTCTGCAAGAAGCTTGTAATTTGTTCAATGAAACATTTCCTGACAGGATTTCCCCGATTTCTAAATCTACAGTATCCAGAAATTTGAGCAAGTTTAATGAAACAGGAAGTGTGAAAAATAATCCCAGATCTGGACGGAAGAAGACAGCCACTGATGAAGAAAATGCACTTAATGTGGTTCTAAGTGTACAGGAAGAACCAAAAACTTCAGTTCCAAAGCTTGCGTTAGACAATAATATGAGCGAGAGATCTGTAAGGAGGATTCTGAAAGTCAATAAATTTCATCCCTATAAAGTGCAATTACACCAGGAATTGAATGAAGATGACCCAGATAGGCGAATGCAATTCTGCCAGGTAATGATGGATGCCATTAATGGAAATAATATGTTGATGAACAGCATTGTTTTTTCCGACGAATCAACATTTTGTCTCAATGGATTTGTAAATAAACATAATTGCCGGTATTGGTCTGATCATAATCCTCACTGGATGGAAGAAGGTCACACCCAATATCCACAAAAGTTAAATGTTTGGGCTGGTATAGTTAGAGGAAGAATTATTGGACCATTCTTCATGAGAGGAACTCTGAACGGTGATCGTTATTTGCAACTACTTCAAGAGCAGATAGTTCCAGAGTTAGTTCGTTTATATCCAAATCACAGAAATCACTTACAACTTTCTGATGAAATTTGGTTCCAGCAAGATGGTGCTCCACCTCATTTCGATGCTAGAGTGAGGCAGTACCTGAACACAATATTTCCACAGAGATGGGTGGGTCGAAGAGGACATATTGAGTGGCCGGCACGGTCACCGGATTTAACCCCACTGGATTTTTTTCTTTGGGGCCATTTGAAATCAGTAGTTTATAAGGACCTGCCACATTCGCTGGAAGAATTGGAATACAAAATAAGAATTGCTGTTCAAGAAATAACACCTGAAGTTTATCAAAATGCCTTAAGATCATTTGTTGATAGACTAGAATATTGTCAGGCAGTTGGAGGCTTTCACTTCGAACACTTACTTTGAGAGATTTGTAATACTTCGATTGATAATAATTATTATTTTTTATTAAATAAATGTTTACTTTCTATTTTGTTATGAACTCGGAGACCCTCAAACCTTACATTAATGGATTCAGAAAGAAAAGATCTATCTGAAAAAAAATATAAATATAGGGTGATTCATTTAAAATTTCATCCGATGACGTCATATCTTGATAAATATGACAGATAATGAAAATCCCCAAGCGTCATTAAATAGTACATAAAATATACAAAAAACTTTATTTGGGTTAATTTTCAATACAATCCATAATTGAGCCACAAATCGGGTGTTCCGCCAATTATGCCCAACCCTGTATAACTTTAGTACTGTATTATGGAAAATAAAATAAAAATCCAATAACACATTATTTAACATTGCGAAGACGTAAGCAGTGGCGGATTTAGAAATTTGTTCTACAGATTTGGGAGGGTGCTGCAACAATTTGTTGGCGAGATAAACAATTTACGGTACTTTGAAATGAATTTTAAAATAACATCAAATTATTTTTGAACAATTTACTCTATTTAACCCTTTCAAGACCAACGGGACTATATAACCCAAATCAAATTTTATTTTGACTGCTGCGAAATATGATCCCAATTTATGTTACGGTCAAAGATGATATTTCGGTCTTTAACGATATTGGCCGGTCATTTACGTAAATCTCCTATTTGATTGGGCATTCTGCTGACGTTAGTGTCCGGTTAATATCGTCAGTGTCCGTAACATATACATATAAAAGCCGATTTAGTATTTTCAGTGCCAGCGGTCATCTAGCAGTTTCTTGTTTGTAAACAAAGCGAGATAACCTCAAATTTTTCGAGCCTCACGCCGCATGTTGATTTTTTCGGATGTTTTTAAGCCTTTTTTAGGTCAATTATATACCTACTATGTAAGCAAGTAAGTACCTTTCTTTTAGTGTATATAATAGTTTGAACATATTTTACAAATTCCTTGATGCGAAATTTTCTGATTTTTTTTGTGAGACGTTATGTCCCAAGAGGCTTTATTGGTGGGATCGTTTGTCCCACGAGACCTACGAATGTGTTTTTTCTTTCAGGATGAATAGAAAAAAAAACACTAGTTCAAGCTGAGCTTGAAAGAATTGCTGAAAATCTTGATTTTTTCGAAAGTGATACTGATCCTTACCAAAATAGTAGTGATGAAGACCCAGATTAGTATAGAAACCGAGTCTGAGTGCGATGGAGATGTTCAATTAGAAAATAACGAACTCGTCGAAGCTGAAGATACAGGTAGCGATAATGGTGATGCGAATCGTCAGAGTACTTTGTTTCCTCAAACTGCATCTACAAGTCCTCAGCTTGGGCCCTCAACTGCATCAAGATCGATAATGTGGTCTTCAGTTCCGCAAAATTATATTCCACGATTTCAACTGCCTCTTGCTAGGGATACAGAAATCCTCCTGAACTGTATACATACCCAATCAACAGAATTGGAAGTGTTTTTGCAGATATTCTCAAAAAATTTGTACATGTTCATATCCCAATGCACGAATGAGAAATTGTCGAAAGAAAAACTAAAAAGAAAGTGAAATTGTCTGACTATTCTGAAATTATGTTAGTAATGGCTCATAATGTGCTGCCAAGCTTGAACTGCTATTGGTCAAAACATCCTTCTTTGGGAAATACTACAATTAAAAACGCACTGTTGCACCATCGGTACAAATTGCTAATTTCTAAATTGTATTTTCATTACCCCGAAAAACCACCAAACTGTACAAAGATTTATTACGTAGAAGAGCTCTTGGAGTGTTTTAAATATACATATCAGAAAGCTAGAACGGATTCGGTTTACCAATCCATAGACGAAAGCATGGCGAAATTCAAAGGTAGATCCAGCTTGAAACAATATTTGCTACTAATAATAATAATAATACTCTCCCTAATTCATCCCCTTACAAGTTAATTTCAACCCCTGAAGCCGACTGAACGACTTGTGTAGGGAAAGGGACGGCAATTATTATTGTTTGCCGTGGCGCTCCGGAGCGACTTAAAGATGATTGATGGTGCCATTTGACTTACAGGTGAGGAAAACGCGGAAAACTTCACCCACCATCATCGAGACGGTAATGCATGGCGACTTTTTAATATGCATGTCATATCAACAGAAATTGAATTTCTATTAATACGGCACACATCAAATCCTAAACCGAACCATGCAATTTAATTAAAAATCCACATGGTCTGGTCTGGGATTCGAAGCCCAGCAGTCTCAGACTCATAAACTTGCCTATAAATGAATATAAGCGCGTTAGACCGCTACACTACTGACCCATCAAGCGTGGCATCAAATTATGAGTAAGAAGCGACTCTCTAATCGGCTATGTACACGATCTAAATGTATACAGGGTGTCCTTTAAAATGTGTCCCAAAATTCTCAGGCAGATTCCTTAACCAAAAAATGGAAAAAAAGTTCCTATAGACCTATGTCCTAAAGTGCCCCCTAAGCGAGCAACAGCCTCTCGAAATCATTTTTTTTATTTTGATTTTTTGAATTTTCTTAAAAATGGAAACAAATAAAAGAACCAAATTTTGGCTGTTAAATATGATCAATAATAGTGACCTCTTGACACCTTCAAAAAGAAATTATTTCGTCAGGGGTGTACTTGGGAATTTTTTGAAAATTTTGATTATTCATAACTTTTTTGTGTTTATGGTAATGACTTATCCATATTTTTTTTTACATTCTACATTGAAAACTACGTCAAAAAGGAATACTTGTTTGATCTCGATTGGAGCAGCCGTTTCCGAGAAAACATCATCCAAAGATATTCGTCCACTTTAGCTTAATTTTCAATTTTCCTAAATTACCTCGGTGAATCTCGTAAATAAAAATAACTTTTTCAGCTCTCTCTAAATAATTGTAGTTCAAATGTCGTGGTGGGACTATTTTTATTTAATAATAAGAAACGGTTTAAAAAAATATTTATTCTAAAAAAACAAATCAAAAAAAATTAAAGCAGATGCTCAATGTGGCGACCATTGGTTTCCACACACAAGCGCAACCGTCGCATCATAGACTGTCTTACACGAAAAAATACTTCAGGATTATTCCTAAGAACTTCGCAATGATGAAAAACTCGTTCTTCCAATTCTTCAACTGTTTCAACAGGACTGGAATAAACCAATGATTTTAAATAACCCCAAACAAAAAAATCCATTGGATTTAGATCTGGTGAACGAGGTGGCCAGTTAACAGGACAACCTCTGCCAATTACTCTACCCTCAAATCTTTCGTTAAGGTGCTGTCTAGCTTCTAGGCTGTAATGTGGTGGAGCTCCATCATGCATAAACCACATGTTATGTCTGATTTGAATCGGAATATTATCAAGAAGCTCATGTAAGTTATTTTCCAAAAAAAGCCTGTATGCTGCTCCATTTAACCTATTCGGCAAAACAAATGGTCCAATAAGGTAATTATCAATAACTCCAGCCCAGACGTTTATTGAAAATTTATCCTGGTGGTGACGTTCAACAACCGCGTGAGGGTTATCTTCAGCCCATTCATGCATATTTCGAAAATTTATTATACCATCTCTAGTGAAACCAGCTTCATCGGTAAATAGCACTTTATTAAAAAACATTGCATCTTGATTACATCTTCCAAGAAACCATTCAGAAAAGATAACTCGCGGCTCATAATCAGTAGCTTTAAGTGCCTGAACTTTTTGAATGTGGTAAGGGTACAATTGTTGTTCACGCAAAACTTTCCATACCGTGTTACGTCCGACTCCCACTTCTGAAATTAAATGAGAGAATCTGTGTAGTGAATAGTTAAGAAAGAGAATCCATTGATTTGGGAAATCAGATTTTTTCTGCATAACGCAACTCTTTTCGATACGAAAAGTCGTGAAATGTAAGAGAAGCAATAACAAGTAAAAAAACTAGTTTTATACGATAAGGTACGGGGTAGCTAAAATAATAAATAATTACTTACCATTTGCTATTTTTCTGGTACTTGTCGATGGGGTTTCAGCTACCCTATCCAAAATTGCTTCTTCCAAAGCAGGAGTTCTCACATAATTTTGTCTTCCACTGTTACTAGAGTTTTTCTTAAATGTACCAGTTTCCCGAAGTCTATCGTCAATTCTAGAAAACGTCTTAGCGCATGGAAGATGCCTATTTGGAAAGCGCTCCTGATAAAGTCTGCGAGCTTCATTGGCATTTCCAGAAGCGAGTCCAAAACATAAGTGCATGTCCGTCATTTCGCCGAATGTGTAATCATTATTGTAGTTATTGTGAGCCATTTTAAACAAAATAATAACAATACAACGAATCGCACCAGAACACTTTTAGAAATAATGTTTAACTGAAGAAACATTTTTATCAGTGAGCGAAAAAAATTATCCATGAAACACAAAAACGCCAAAAAAATACATATTTTTACTTTTTTATTCTAAACAGCTAAATACAAACCTTATGGTCTTCATAATAAATAAATGGGAACTAAATTTTTAAATTTTATTTAGAGAGCTAAAAATAGTATACAGGGTGATTGATTAGTGTGAGGAAGCTCTGTAGATCTGTTATAATAAAAGTAGGCAGCTTTAAGCTTCACATTTTAAAATTAGTTACGATGTGACAGGGTGTTTCATAAGGCCGTGCCAAATCAAAGTTATGTTTTTTAAATGGAACACCCTGTATATTTTTATATTTTTAGAATCTGCTCGATAATCTGATTTCAATGATATATCACACTTGTTATCTAATATGAATAGTAAAGGATCTACAGCTACTCAAAAATCACATTTTTTCAAATTCAGGTGGCTGTTGTAGCCAAACAGTTGGAAATCGAGGAACACGGCTTACAGTCCCTATCCTAACTTTTTAAGGTCTATTCAGTGACATAAAATACATATTATTTGATACAGGGTGATCAAAAACCCAAAATCACATCCGATTTTTGATCACCCTGTATCAACTAATATTTTTTGCCACTGAATAGACCTTCAAAAGTAAGGATAGGGACATGTAAGCCGTGTTCCTCGATTTCCAACTTTTTGGCTACAACAGCCAAAATTGAAAATTAACCTAAACTGCACGAATATCTTTGGATGATGTTTTCTCGGAAACGGCTGCTCCAATCGAGATCAAACAAGTATTCCTTTTTGACGTAGTTTTCAATGTAGAATGTAAAAAAAAATATGGATAAGTCATTACCAAAAACACAAAAAAGTTATGAATAATCAAAATTTTCAAAAAATTCCCAAGTACACCCCTGACGAAATAATTTCTTTTTGAAGGTGTCAAAAGGTCACTATTATTGATCATATTTAACAGCCAAAATTTGGTTCTTTTATTTGTTTCCATTTTTAAGAAAATTCAAAAAATCAAAATAAAAAAAATGATTTCGAGAGGCTGTTGCTCGCTTAGGGGGCACTTTAGGACATAGGTCTATAGAAACTTTTTTTTCATTTTTTGGTTAAGGAATCTGCCTGAGAATTTTGGGACACATTTTAAAGGACACCCTGTATAGTGGTAAAGAAGAAGGCCAGATACATAGAACTCTAGGGGAAAAGGTAGTATGAAAGCTTACCTCTTCCATAAGAAAATCAGATGTTATAGTTTGTTTTGATAGATTCTTTACATCAGTAACGTTGATGAAAACATTACCAAACGCAGCAGTAGGGACTTGTATTAGTAGCCGAAAAAATATTCCGAAAAATCAAGAAAAACTAGAGAAAAGTCAAGCCAAACTCTTGTATACAAATGATGGGATAACTTTTAGATGGCAAGATACAAAGGAAGTCATGGCAATTAGCAAGTCTCACGGGGATCAGATAACCATGGTTGAAAGAACACAGAAAAATGGTGTGAAAGCCTCTCTTGAATGCCCCGAGATTATTTCCTTTTACCCCAAGTATATGGGAGGTGTTGATTTGATAGACCATTTGACTAGTCTCTACAACTTTGAACGGAAGTTTACTAAATGGTGGAAAAAGGTTTTTTACAAAATTATGTTGATGACTGCTGTAAATTCCTACATTATCCATAACGAAGTAAAACAAAAAAGGTACCATTTTTGGATTTCCTGGTGTCTTTGGCAGAAGGTCTTATTGAACATGGGAAAAGTAAGGCGAGTGTAAAGAGACGTTCAACATCTGGACGACCTTCGAAAAGGCAAAGAACTATGTTGAATATTGGAGATCACATGTCTATTGTTGAACAATAGTGGAGAAGGTGTTCTAGATGCTCACAAAACAATATTAAAAGCGCACAAGATCAGTCTTTAGAGCATGTGGTATCCCACTATGTAACAAAAATATTTTACACCTCATTATATGTAATCACAAATCTTTGTTTATTGTAAAATTAGTTACTAAAATACGGTTTTTTTTTTATATTTTTTTGTTTATTTTACAACTATCAAGACTAATGGGCTATAATGTCCCGGTAGAACGGACTAATGGGACAATATGTCCCATTTTTCAAAATATTAAATACATTTTGGAGAATTCTTAAAAAAATACAAACTGCTTAAAAAGCTTCCTAATGTTAGGAAAGGAAATAATATTAATGATTACAACACGTAAAACAGAAATAAAAATCCGTCCTGAAAGGGTTAAAAACCAAGTGTTTATCTAAAATGAAGAAGATTATTCAAAGCCTCAAATGTGACAATTTTCGTAAAAGAAAAGAACCAAAATCCGTACCACACAATACTATTTTATTAAACAAATGTAAGCAACTGGTTTCGGTATTAAAGCCATCATCAGAATTTTTTTATTTAGTTGAATGGCTTTGGTAGGAACCAATTAGCCAGATCATCAGACCTGAAAGATGATAAACTACAAAATATCAAATAGAATGACCATAATAATAGTATATTCTTCAACGAGCATAGAATAATAGCTATATTCTATGCGAGTTAAAGACTATACTGTTTCCACGACTATTATAGACTGGTATACAGGGTGATCTCAAAGAATCCATTATTTTGTTTAAAAAACTTCGTAATAATTCTAATATCTAAAACACAGTCAGTTTAAATCAAATTTTTTGACGTTTATGTCAATTCACGGAAGTCACAGCACACCTTTGATAATGATGTATTAGCGAATTTCTATTGGGCATAAATATAATGTTATATTATTTTTTTAGTTTGTGATCTGTTGATTTCATTATTCCACTAGTTCAAGAATGTTTACATTCTTCAACTAGTGGAAGAATGTGTATCATACTTAAACTAAAAAGGTATTAAGATTAAGAATCAACTTATTATTACATAGTCGCGGAGAAAAGTAACTTATTAGATGGACACTCCTCTGAAACGTCAAATTATTATAAGTGTACCTGTAATGTAAATGATTTGCAAAGTGTATTAGGTCAAATTAAATTAAGTAAGAATTAATGGTTAAAATATTTGATGTGTACAACACATGATTTTCCTTAAAGTTATCAAGTTTATTGAGTCCGGCACATCTAAACAAAAGTGTTTACAATATGAATTAGAGATAAGAATTTTCCGCAAACATTTATTCGAAACATTTTTTCATATCTTCATTGGTAACGAAAATAGTGAAAAAATTAAAATTTTCCACATTTCCTCAAATTTCTTTATAACGGTCTTTTCTAGTACAAAAATTATAGAGAATTACACCCAGTTAAATTTCATAAAAACACATTATTTTAATACTACATAAATAACATAAGATTATAAATTTAATTTTAATATTTTTATTTTCATACGTGTTAATCTATATTTTTTTGTACATCATTAAGATTAAGATTTAATTAGGACTATGGGCCATGTGGCCTCCCCCACCTCGACCTTTTCAGATCTATTGTGGATATCCTTTAATCATTGTTTAGAGTACCTTGTCTAATTCGGTCTTTGGTAGTAGACTCCATAGACTGGGAAGTAGTTCTCCGGTATAGCTAGTTGCCCTTAGTTTTTCTTCTCCAAGTGTAAGGAATCTCCGTCTTACTAGACCTTCGCAGTAGCACAATACGTGTTCTGCCGTTTCCTCTTCTTCTTGACAGACCGATATTGAACATATGTTTGTTAAGCCTACAATGCCCTGTTAATAGACCTACTAGTATTCTAGTATTTTTCCTATTAAGGCTTAGTAGATGCTCGGTGAGTTTAGACGATGGTCCCTTTAAGAACTTTTTGGCCTGTCTCTGTCCTGGTGAGTTTTTCCACCACTCCTGAGATTTTTTAAACATCCACTGCTTTGTGCATGTTCTGATAGTTGTTTTTGTTACACCACAGAAGGGTTCTGGGCCAATAAGAGCATTTGAGGCTCCTTCTCGGGCTAGTAAATCAGCCTCTTCATTGCCCTTGTGTCCCCTGTGGCCTGTGACCCAGGCTAAGGTTAGTCTGTTTTGTACCCAGCTCTGTTAGGGCTTCCAAACAGTCCCACACAAGCTTCGAGTGTACCTGCATGGAACTGAGTGCTTTTAACGTCGCTTGATTGTCTGAGTATATGACAATGGTTTTTCCATTTACCTTCTGTCTTAATACTTCTTTTGCGCAGTGATGTATTGCTGCTATTTCTGCCTGGAATCACATACTTTGATTACTATACGAGGCAAGAGAGAGGTCCGACACGCCCAACACAGGGCGCGGCCATTTTGAACCCTGTGACACAGTTTACAGCTAAAGAATCAGATCGCTCACTCTGCGTCGGCACTTTGGATCTCAATGTTTCAGTTTATACACTGTGCAACTCGGATAATACAATATATGACAACCGCCTATAATAAAACAGCAGTCTTCTGCGTATCCTGAATTTGTATCCCTGGAGTGGATGTTATTTTGGAACTTTCGACTGGTCCGAGTGAGCTAACTGATTCTTTAGCAATAAACTGTGACTTCAAAAATAATATTCACTGACACTGACAGCAGCAAGCAAAATATCAGGTGCGTTTTAATCATCCGCTTCTGCTTCCGGAATTGTCGGTTTAGTCGTTTTAACCTGCCAGATTTCTATCTCCTTTTAAAAGGCATTCAGAAAGCTGCGCAGTACGACCATTCTCCGTATAGTAAAAGAAAATCAAAGTATGTGGCCTGGAATACTGTCGCATGTTTACCTAAGCTCAGTGAGATTCCTATCTTTGGCTTGGTACATCATTGTCCTCTGGCTGATCGCGTCTCTGTGTCACAGTCAGGGCTGCTACCGACATATTTAGAAATGTACTAGAAAATTCGAGAAAAATGTACTAAATTGTACTAAATTTTAGGTGGACTGTCATTTGTCATAACTGTCACGTTTGTGGTCAGTTGTCGAATGTCAACTGTAGAATGGATGTACGTTGTTTGTTTTTGTTGCTTATGTACCAATATGTTAATATGAATATAGTTTTGTTTAAATTTTTTTTATTTTTTTCAAGTTTAAAGGCAAGTTTTTAAATGTTTATCAAGGTAGGTAAAAATAAATTGTACGATCATAAACCAGTCGCTGACACCAGGATTCTGCGCAATAGATAATTTAGAGGTCTCAATAATCTACTGTGTAGAATCCTGGAGTCGGTGACGGGTTTCTGATCGTTATTGGAATAGACCTTATGTAAAATCCCTTTTCTTTAGGAAAAATACCGTCAATATTTACAATACTTACCCATATATTGGGAAACTTATAGGCTTTCCGTCATAGATGGTACTACAAAGACGATCAGTATTTCAAATTGTACTAAATTTTCCCCGATTTGACTTAAAATGTACTTTTGTACTTTGCCGTGAGAAATGTACTAAATTTAGTACAATTGTACTGAAACGGCAGCCCTGGTCACAGTATACCTAAGTATACTGTGTCTGTGGCGCATTATGATGAGTGAGCCTAACACGGGTAAGACGATATGACGAATGCATATAGCTAAAAAGAGAGGACAACACGCCAACAGATCCTTCAAACTGTCAAAGAACACATTAATTGGCGCGCCGCTCACAAACAAGGTTGCCAAACCAGTGTTGCCAGTCTAGTACAATTCACACGTTCGTTTGATCTGTCTATAGGCACAGCATAATTTTGTAAATAACCATGGGAATATAGAGTAAGGGTTATATTTTAATATATTATCATTCCATTTATTTTATTTTGCATAATAATTATTTTTCTTTAATTATATTTAACCATAAATATGAGACACGAGAAACTGGCTGAACACTAGTTCTTTTTGGTCTTAATAGGTTGGCAACATTTTTTGTTAGAAATTTGTCAGTTCTATGATAGAACTGTCACTTAAAAAAAATAACTTGTTTTTTTCGGCCCTTTCTGATATAATTTTTGGAAGATGATCGTTGAGATTTAGCTCCGCATTGTGTTAAATAGTGTTGAGTAATAATTAGTTTCCGAGCGTTTTGTTTTGTTCAAGAGCCCCGTGCCAATGTTTATGTTACTTTTATTTTGGATGAACCTGGTTTTTGACCAAAATCTGAGGCAAGTGAGACGCCGAGAGATACTTTCTTCCACGTGTTGCTGGATCCCGGTAGCAGAGAAAACCTTCAAAAGAGGTAAATCATTTTCTTTGCTGCTCCTGCATTTTCTTTGTCTGGCAAAACACTCATATTTTAATATATATACCTAGGGTTCTTCCCGTGGATGAACAAGAGATCCACATCAACCGTGGGTGGTTATTCTCAGAAAGCTACAGAATGGAATCCTGTCTTGCCAATATGCTGGTCCGTTTTATTTATCCTGCGAAGCAGAGATTCTTTTTATTTCAAACGTTCTTACGATGGTCCTGTGCCCCAAGCAGTCCTGTAACATGATGAGCTTCAGTGTGCACTGTGTAGCCTAACAGAGGGCTCTTTCTAGTGCCGCTGTCAGGCCTAGGATTATAGTTTTGTATTTATTATTATTTTTTTTTATTTTAACAATATGTTCGCAATGTCTATTTAGACACTTTATTTATATTTTGAAACGGGTGTTTCTTTATTTTCTGTATGATTTAGTTTTACGAATACTTTTTGTTTCTTTTATTTACAACCAATAAATATTATTTTGAGTACTCAAAACAATATACCTTAATTTTAACAAGACGTCTCGGATAGATATAAATAATCTTTCTTAATTTATTATTCATATATTTCTCCAACTATTGGCGAATGAATTTAGAGGATATTCTCAATTACACCATTTCTATTGACTATAAATTTAACTGTTTAAAAATGAATTGAGTATTTTCAATTATATTGTTTCTACCGTTTATAAATTTAAATGTTGATGAGAGGATTGAGAAAATACTTCAAATTTTATTACTTTTAGAGTTTGATTCTTCAAATGAATTGGGTAAATATTGTTAATATATCATTATTTCTCGTTTGCGCAAAGAACGTTTGTATAATTTAATGATCATCGAACAAATTGAGAAAATATTATTAATATATCACTTTCATTTATTTTTCTATAAAATTTAATTTAAATTATGTATGACTTTTATTTCACAGAATATCATGATCATCTCTACAAGTGTCAAAAACGAGAAATGATATGAACTTGAAAATTTTAAGCAAAAATCAAGCTCTATAAGGGGACAAAGCCTATTGATTTTTAACAAATCTGATTAAAACTAGGGGGTTAAGATGGGTTAAAATTAAAAAAAAATCCTAAATTAAAAACGAAAAGCAATATCAATATGAAATTTTTAGTAAAAATGAAGCTTTATAAGAAGATAAAGCCTATTGATACTCAAAAAAATATGAATATATTGGGGAGTTAAGGGGGGTTAAAATATAAAAAAAATCCTAACTGAAAAACTTGAAATTTTTAGCAAACATCAATCTCTAAAAGGAGAAGAAGTCCTTTCATTATAAAAAAAATCTGATTAAATATGGGGGATTTAAAAAAATCAAAAATGAAAAGCGATATCAACATGAAATTTTTAGTAAAAATCAAGATCTATAAGATGAGGCCTATTGATTGTGAAAATAATCTGCTTAAAAATGAGGGTTAAGGTAGTCTGTTAAACTGCGAAGAGTATCATTTAAAATGCCAGGCATTATATATCTTTATTCTAGTTTGCATCTGTGTAATGGTATGTATTGTGATGGGACTGATCTTATAAAATAAACATTTAAATTATTTTAGTTCATATTTTATTTGCAAATAAAAGGAATTTAAAAAATATAGTTTTTATTTGACAGCTGTGACAAATTGTGAAAATGATTAAACTTAAAATAAAAACTAAAAAATGGTAGGTAAAGTTTCATATAACATTTTTTACACAAAAATCAATGTCAAGCTTTCTACATAACCTGATATATATTTAAAAATAATCTCAAATTATGAAGAAAAGTCAGTATACTAATTAAATTAATGTTTTTAAATGGTTTTCAACGTATTAAAAACAAAACAAATATAACACTAACTAAAATATTAATTTATTAATAGTTGTAGTGCTTGAAAATAGTATGATGTTGATAATACTAAACTACACTTAATACAAACTCAAATTATAAAAAAAAAACAGCGATATTGACTCTTGTACAAAGTTTTGAACCGCACTTACAAATGATAAAATTATTGGAAAAAGTGAACACCCATTTTAAATTACTACGAGCCGCCACTGTTAATTTATTAAAGATTAGAATACTTAACTATTTTTTGTGCAAATGAAAATTAATTTATTATACAGTATCTTACTTATTTTATTCTTAACTGACTTAAAAAAAAAATAGAGGACGTCTTCAATTCTTTACCACCACATCCGGTTTCTTTGCTTCTTTTTTTTTTGTTGAAAAGGGGGTATCTCAGGTATGATCTCATTTAAATTTGGTCAATATATAATAATGGGATCCTTTTTGTGTAAGTTTTTTTAAAATCATTTCTATTACTACTTGTATTCGTTTGGTAAATAAGATTTAATCCAATCATAATAGTCTGGTTCACAAGTGCCAAGAGATCCTCGTTGGAAAAATTCAAAAATTTTGATTTTTCACTTCTTTATTAACAATCAAAGGATTAAAAAATTATATACATATATATATATAGTTTATAGTTATACATTTTTTGTAATTTGGCTTAGAATAGAATGTTTATATCACTAAGTGAGCCTTTATTTATATAGACAGGAATTTCTTTAGATTATTTTAAATCCGGAAAAACTCTAAATTATAAAAAATCATTAACCAAATGAGTAAAGGTTCTGTAATAACAAATATCAAATTTCATTAAGGTGGAATTCCCATTATTAAAAATGTTTTTCCAATTAATCATTGAAGTCACATTAGATATGAAATTGTATTGTTTGAGAACTGTAGTAATCTAGAAAAATTGTTTGTCAAAATAGATCACTCGAAGAAGTTGCTCAATGTTTGCTGTATATCGGATAAAATTCCAATTGTGTTCACCTGTTTAAAAAACAAATATTGACTCGCTCCACGAATTGCGAGTTTATCAGTTTTGCTATTTGTCATTTTCAAACAAATCTAGCTTAAAAAAAAAAAACATGTGACAATGGAAAAGAATGCATATCTTGAAAACAATACTAATTTTGACGGCGCTAAAATCTCGAAAATAAAAATTTGAGAATACCTATTTAAATACCAATCTAACATTGATTTTAAAACTGGTTAAATCCTAAGAAATATCAACAGAATACTGACTGACACTTCTACGCAATATATGCTGAGTTCGGAATGTGAATTCCGTTTACTCTTTTCATTACATAACTAACTTCAGTCCATACTAAATTATTGTAATTGAGTTATTTGAAGTTAGATAAGAGTAAAAGAAATACACATCCCGAACTTAGCAGTAGTTAAAGGATAGTGAAAGTTGCGAATTTGACACTGGCGTATGAAAGGTTAGACGTAATTCATGGGATGCCAAAATTAAACTGAGATTGGGATCTAAAATTAAGATCACAGCGCCGTCTGTACTTGACATTTAAACTAAACGTTATGGCTTGTTATTGTTTACATTTTTACTTTCCTATCTGTATACAGATATAAGGAAAGTATAGGAATCATGATTTTTTTCGACCTCGAGTTTTCGACGGATTTTTACGTTTTGAGGTCCCCTGAATCCGTTTTGACTATTTTCGCGATGATGTCTCTGTGTGTGTGTGCGTGCGCGTGCGTGTGCGCGTGTGCGTGTGCGCGTGTGCGTGTGCGTGTGCGTGTGTGTGTGTGTGTGTGTGTGTGTGTGTGTGTGTGTGTGTGTGTGTGTGTGTGTGTGTGTGTGTGTGTGTGTGTGTGTGTGTGTGTCGCATAACTCATGAACCGATACACAGAAAAACACCAAATTTTAAACTTAAGCTTTATTTCAGCGTATAATGAACTGATTAGATTTTGGGCAGAGTCGGAACATCTGGGGGGGTACTTTATAGGTGGTCATTTTTATATTTTATGGAATATATCTGTTATTTACGTTTGGAGAAGAAAATTCTTCAAATAAAAGTTACTTCTAATATAATTATCTATAATTTTTGTTCTATACAAAATTTTCCTAAAATGGTCCGTATTCGAGAAATTTGACAAAACGTAAAAAAATAATTTTTTTTAAAAAATTTTCAAATAAAACTTGTTTGTAAAAAACGCTATTCCGAACATTATAATAGCTATACAAAAAACAAAAATAATTCTACTTACTCAAATCATATTTTAGCTGAAAATCATTCTTTTACAGACAACTTTGAAATTTTACATGTAGAAAATAAGAGCCTTAAATTAAACCATTTAGAAACACTTGAAATAAATTGATTTAAAAATTCAGATAACTTACTAAATGATCAATTAGATATTAATAATTCACCCTTATTAAATCTCTTTCCCAGTTTTCTGTGAGATAATCCCGGTAATGGGCTATCTTATTGTTATCTGATGGATATTATAATTACCTAAGTACCCTTATTTACTTTAAATAGTTTATTTTGTAATGTTATTGATGTTTTCTTAAGTACTTTGTTTTGTTAAATTATTTCGTATATATATTGGATACCGAATTGTAAATAGTCACATTTGAAAAAGAAGTTGTACTTCGAAACATATGTCATGTTAGTGTTTTTTTTTTTTTTTTTTTTTAAATTTTTATTTTTATTTTTAAAATAAAAGTGTGAAAATCTACCAAATTTGGTTTTACTCTTTCAAAATTAAATGGATTTTCATCAAGTAAAGGCCGAAACAATAAATAATATCTGTGTTGTTCTCCAAACTAGTGCATTGAATTCAGATCCCGATATTGTTGTAGGCCAATTCTCATTCACAAGATGTAGAAATTGGTAAATGGCAATGTTCGTTATAAGCCAGGAATCTTAATAAAGCGTTCTAGGTGTATACTGTTTGAAATAAAAGAACTATCAAGCTAATTCGATTGAATACCTTATGATTTCTTTCTACACCCACATGTATATTGTTTAATCTACGCACTGATTAAAGAACGAAAAAGTAGGCCATTGAACGAATATATTTATCCATTCTATGAAGAACACTACAGATATGAAATCCACTAATCACAGTTCATATTTGGTCACCAGGATACCATTATTATTTTTTCGTCATACTGTACTATTATCTTACCATAATATGAGCGAAATTATTGATATCGAAAAGGTGCATTTAACGGCCGCCGGCCGTTAAATAAAATAACGGCCGCGCACCACCTACAACAACCACAACAATCTAAAGTTGCCTAGCAACCACATCAATATACTATACAAACATTGTAAGTTTGACAGTACTGTTTCTTGTTGAGTGATTATAGAGCGGAAAAGATCAAAGATGGAAGAAATTTTCGAAAACGATATTTCCTCCGATGTACTGGAAGAAGCAGCTGCATCAACCAAAAATTTATTTCCGAGTACAACCCAACAAAGATATCAGCAGGAATACGACAACTTCGTGAAGTGGCGTCAGATTAAAAACATACATAGTGTAAGTGAAGAAGTACTGCTAGCTTATGCAAAAGGAATGTCTGAAACGTATTCTCCTACATCACTGTGGACAAGGTAAATTACTATACTATCCGCCAACATTGAACTAACTATAGTTATACTCATCGAAATTATGTTTGTTTGTAGATTCGGTAAACTATTCTTGTTCTTGAGGCGCAAAAATGGAGGTTATACCCCAAAGAAAGCCAAGGTTCTATCGGAAAATGATATACTTAAATTTTTGCTGGACGCGGATGGATGATCATACCTGGCTACTGGAAAAGGTTGTGTTAGTGCTCGGTATTCTAGGAGCTTGCAGGAGAAGTGAACTTACGTCTCTCACCATTAACAGTTTCGAAGATACAGAGAAAAACATCCTCGTATCACTAAAAAATACTAAGAATAAAAAAGACAGAAATTTTCTTATCCCAAAAACAGGACTTTCATTTGATGCATGTGGTTTATACAAGAAATACAGTAATCTGCGTCCTCCTAGTTTCAAAAATCAGAGATTTTTCGTTGGTTATAGGAATGGCAAATGTGTGCAGCAAGTCGTCGGCATACATACCATCGGAAGCGTTCCTAAGAAAATTGCCACCTTTTTAAAACTTGAAAATCCCGAACTTTATACCGGACATTCATTTCGTAGAACATCAGCAACTATGCTCGTAGAAAATGGTGGTGACTTACTGTTATTAAAAGAACTGGGAGGATGGGAATGAATCATCAACGGTGGCGGAAACTTACATAGAAAAATCGGTTTCTAAAAGAATGAAAATAACAAAACAACTTTTTCCAAATAATCCGGAGAATATTGCATCTTCAAGTACTGCAAATAGTTCACATTCTTCAGAAACATCTTCCTCTGTAAAATCTAAATATCCTTGGAACGGGTTGCAGATTTCAAATAACACCAATTGCGAATTCAATTTCCACATCCATTACAATAAGGAATAAATTGTTTTATTCCGTACCTATCTTTTAAGAGTTACGTTTGTTCTTAAATTAGGTGTTTTGTTTTTGTAGCAGTATGACGAAAAATCTTGAACGAAACACGGCCGATAACAGCAAATAACGGCCTTGGCTGTTTATGATCCTCGGCTATCGCCTCGGATCACAAACTTCAGCCCGGCCGTTATTTGCTATTTATCGGCCTTATAACGTTAATAACTATAAATTTTAAATGAGCGACAATTTTGTCAAACTAATTTTCAGTATATTTTTTAGTCATTGAGATTAAATATAATTACAAATGATTGATTATTGTAAGAAATAGATAAATAATGGCACTGCACAAGATATTTTATATTTTCACATAAATCTAAAATTAGTTTACGATTATTAAAATAAACATGTGTCCTTGGTACGAAAGCAGAAGATATATGGCTTCACTTTTATGTTTGGATAAACTATTTGATAATCTTATTGTCTGTCTAAAATGCGAAAAATTATAAATGAAAAATAAAAATATTTTTAGCAGAATGGTGTAATTGTAATAGTAACTGTGTGGGACACAAATAGTATATGTTAGATTTATTAATTACAACTCAAATTTTCAAATATTGTAAGAACCGGTCCAAATTAGAAGCGGCAAAGAAAACGAAGAAACTTCAAGCCAGTAAAAAAATGAAAAGTTGTCTTTAACTTCAAGTAACTCAATTACAATAATTTAGTATGGACTGAAGTTAGTTATGTAATGAAAAGAGTAAAAGGAATTCACATTCCGAACTCAGCATATATTGCGTAGAAGTGTCAGTCAGTATTCTGTTGATATTTCTTAGGATTTAACCAGTTTTAAAATCAATGTTAGATTGGTATTTAAATAGGTATTCTCAAATTTTTATTTTCGAGATTTTAGCGCCGTCAAAGGACAAAATTAGTATTGTTTTCAAGATATGCATTCTTTTCCATTGTCACATGTTTTTTTTTTTGAAGCTAGATTTGTTTGAAAATGACAAATAGCAAAACTGATAAACTCGCAATTCGTGGAGCCAGCAAAGAGGTTAGAAAGGGTAGAGGTAACATAGGAAGCATTTGTCACTGCGCGAATTTTGCCAAAACCGAAAAACTAGGTGGAAGGAGTAGGGAGATGTTCTGGGTCGGACTTAAATATTTGTATTGTACCTAATTTTGGTAGGTAACTAAAAGATGAAAAATTATAACTCGTTTTTTTGACTTTATTTGTCAGCACGATTCATTTATGATGAGGGCAATAACACTTTATCAATATATAACTAGCTAAGAGGCGATTCCACCGTTGTGTCAAACGAAGTTTAAATTACTAAGTGAAGATTAAAATGGCATTGTAAATGAAAAAATGTCATTTTAAACTCCATTTAGTAATTTAAACTTTATTTTTGTTAATATAAAAATGTCATTTTAATCTTCGTTTAGTATTTTAAACTTCGTTTAACAAAACCGTGAAATCGACCCTAAGTAGAAGTTTATAAAATTATTGTAAGAAAATACCTTTTGAGACAAAAAGTTATCGAAACAGCCAAAGTACTTTTTGCCGAATTACACACAAGATTTTTTCTACGATCACACCAAAATAAAATAAATAATTAAATTTTATTAGAAATGGGTTACCTTTTGGTTCGTTATATTTTAAGTTTATTTGACATAAGCATATTCTTCAAAGAAAAAAAAATGTTTTGGTACTTATATACCGGTAATTATTTATGATTTAATTATTTACGGAAAATACCGTTCAATGATTTAAAATATTAGGAAGTCAATTAATAGCTATTTATGTAACCAGTTACGAAATGCCTTATTTTGTGTATCGAGTAAATATTTGCGGGACGAGCGGAGCGAGGTCCTGCAAAATGAACGAGTTACACAAAACGGCATTTGGTAACGTGTTTACATACAAGATTTTTCCTAATTTAGTCTTGATTATTTATAAAATTGTGTTGAAAAATAATTCACCAGCATTCTTTTGTAGGTACTTCCAATCAAATATTTCAGAAAATTGTTGTATTTGATTGCCCTACGACGTTTTTTTTTTTCAATAATAATAAAAATAAGGAACATGTGCAATGTTGTCGATCTGATTTTTGAAATTACCCGCGAGAAATTTGAAAAAAAAACATTTTTACCCATTATCCTTAAAAGAGTACGTCAAAATTTTACCTCCAACATTTCTGGGAAGTTTTCAATAACGGTGTTCGGCCTTTTTTTCGATATTTGGTTTTTTCGATTTTTGGTTTTTTGGATTTTTCAATTTTTTATTTTTAGATTACCCGATTTCTCGATTTTTCGACTTAAAAACCAAAAAAGAGGCAGTTTTATTTATTTTCGTTTCGTAACTGGTGACATAATCAACTTTTCGTAATCAGTTGCATAATGTTCTACTTTATAAAATATATTACTTTATATGTCAAAATTAGAGAAAATAAAATGTAATTAAATGGATAGATCCCATATTATTATAGAGCAGTATTTCTCAAACTTTTTTGGGGACGGAACCTTTTTGAAAAGCGAAATATTTGACGGGGCCCTCAAAAAATTAAACACATAATTTAAAAAATATTTTTCAAATTTTTTTCTTCAATTTGACTCTCATTTTGACTTTCAAGGTAAACGTGATAAAAAATCGGCTTCATATTATGCTCCGATTTTACATATTATTCAATTTTATAATTGTAATTTGACAATATTACTGCCCATCTACGTAGCTGTTGGCTGAAAATTGGGGTATACCTTTAGCTGGGTTAAAAATAGTTACCAGAGGTAAGTAATCTGTAACTAGGATGAATAAATGTCTATATGAATATTCATTAAATTTATTTAAGCCAAAAATTATTCAATTTGGGAATATTTTTGTTCTGACTTTGATAAGGTATGCGATGCAGAAGCTATAGATTTCTTAATATTTTTTAAAAAAACATGACATATGGCCCTTATTCCCACATTTGATGCATCTACGATTAATTTAATCGGTAACTCAGGCTGAAAATGCATAAGAACATAATTTGTTGTTAATTTATTTTTGATTAATTCCAAAGATTCCTTGCAAGAATTATCTAAAATCCATTTCACCCATAAAAATAAAATAAAAGTCCTAAAGCAAAATCATATCCTCCTTCCTCTTAGTGACTTAAAAAAATTACTTCTCAAAAAAAAAGGTCCTCAAGACAGGTCCCTCCATTTTGTGGCGATAGTACTGTTTTTTTTTATTATGATTATTTTCTTCGCGGAGTCCTCACAAAGGCTTTGCGGAGCCCCAGGGCTCCACGGAGCACACTTTGGGTAACCCTGTTATAGAGAAATACTAAATAAATAGTTTTGAAAAAACTATTGAAACCATTTGTGAAGTTTGAAACGAATAAATTGGCAATAAAATTGATATTTTTGTATTTGATTGTATGTTTCTCTTTCCACTTCCTGAAAACAGATTCACCATGAAACAAGAAATAGTAAACAGTTTATAAAAATAACGTTTATTTGCTACTTATAACATGTACCAATGACCAAGTCCGATTCTGTTTATTTTCAAATCAACAAATATGGACGTCGACAGAATCTTTAAAAATTAAATATCTCACCGAAATAAATATAAGTTTCTTTTATCTCCGTCACATTTCGCACTTTTATTATAAATAAAGCTTTCTACAACACATCTTGGCATTTTAAACGTTAATTTCCAAAATTTAAGTCACTAAAATACCAAAGTAATTCTCGTTGACACATTAAATTTGGATGGACAACGCTCTGACATGTGATGTTCTCAACTGTGATTGGTGGGTGTGAATAATTTCGAAATGGGATTATGCGCAGTGTCTTATGTTCCATCTAAGGTTTGTATAATCTAAGGGAGCCAGTCAATATTTGTTTTTTAAACAAGTGAACACAATTGGAATTTTATCCGATATACAGCAAACATTGAGCAACTTCTG
Organism: Psylliodes chrysocephalus; assembly: GCA_927349885.1. NCBI lineage: Eukaryota > Metazoa > Arthropoda > Insecta > Coleoptera > Chrysomelidae > Psylliodes > Psylliodes chrysocephalus. The sequence continues at coordinate 34,084,779 of OV651825.1, forward strand.
CGAGTGATCTATTTTGACAAACAATTTTTCTAGATTACTACAGTTCTCAAACAATACAATTTCATATCTAATGCGACTTCAATGATTAATTGGAAAAACATTTTTAATAATGGGAATTCCACCTTAATGAAATTTGATATTTGTTATTACAGAACCTTTACTCATTTGGTTAATGATTTTTTATAATTTAGAGTTTTTCCGGATTTAAAATAATCTAAAGGAATCCATGTCTATATAAATAAAGGCCCACCTAGTGATATAAAAATACATAAATAAATTAATTTTTCATTTTTCTTATATTTTTAATGTACCTACTTATTACACCTAACAAAATGTTTAATAATAATACATTTATTATTTAATAATAAATAACCTCTGTACGTGTACGAGCCCCTTCCCATTTCAGTTGGCCCACCTATTGAAATTTAGGAAATTCGTATTTAAAGATTAAAAATATAAATATTGCATGAACTTTCCAATTTTTATTCATTGAACAATATGTTTAATATCGTTTAATCATAAAAAATATGTAGAAAACATAAAAATATTTATTTAACATAAAATTAAAAAAAAAATAAACAAATAGTTGGAACCAAACGTTAATCAATTTTAAAGTTTACCATTGAGTAACGTCACCTTTATTTTGCTGAAATTCTTTGCGGCATGGTATTAACTAAGCCTTGGCAAAATTCTGGTGTAAATGAATCCCATATATCTTGAAGTTTTTGTTTAAGTTCAGGTATTGTTCTTGCAGAATGTTTTCGAAGTACCTTTTTCATCTCATGCCACAATGTTTCTATTGGTGATAAATCAGGACTACTAGAAACCCATTTCAAAAGTGGAACACCGAAGTCTTCCATCCATTTTAGAGCTTTTTTTGACGTGTGACACCCTGCTCCATCCTGTTGAAATACAAAATCTTTCCCTGATGTCAAATGTAATTCCATAGTCGGTAAAAGTGATTCCTCCCAAATGTCCAAATATTTATTTGTATTTACAATTCCTTCAATAAAATGCAATTTCCCTATTCCTTTAGATGACACGCTGCCCCAGACCATGACCGATGCGGGAAATTCTACTTTTCTTTTGAGACAGTCTGGATGGAACGCTTCGTTTTTTGCGAATAACTCGACTTCTGCTATCTCCAACACAAACTTCGAATCGGGCCTCGTCACTCCATTGTATTGCATCCCATTGATAAGAAGTCCAACTCATATGTTCTTTTGACCATCTTAATCGATTTTTTTTCTGTTTCGCAGTTAGTAGTGGTTTTTCTTTAACCTGTAACAATATTGTCAATTTTAAGCAAACATATTTGATTGTTTTAGTGTCTTCAATCCATGTTTTTTATTGTTTTTATTATTATAAACTTACTTTGTAAGTACCAAATCCCAATTTGCGAGCTTCTCTATGCCATGAAGATCTCGAAATTCGTCTTCCAACAGCATCACTCCACTGAGCACTTAAGTCAAGGTAATTAGCACGACGGTTAGTTTCAATAATTCTTCTCAATGCTCGTCTATCGGCATTTGTAATCTTGCTTTTTCTAACATGACGGGGCTTTGGGCTGATTGAACCAGTAGTTTTGTATCTTCTAACTATATTTCTTACACTATATCGTGATAAATCTAATATATTTGCAATTTCCGAGTTCGATTTTCCAGAATTGCAATGTTTTATAACAAGAAAACGTATTTTTTCGTTATTTTTTCAAAGCTACCTTCGATTTTGGTTTATTTTCTAACGCATTGAATTCAAGTTGAAATAATGCAATAATGCTCCATGTGTTAATAAATTTAAAAATAAATAAAAAAATTGATGTTTTCTAGTTCTAGTTCTAATATAATTCTAAATTAATGCATTGTTAATTAATTTATGATTTAAAAAAGCATGTAATCTTTAATACTTTCTTATTGTCGTTATATAAAGAAAATATTAATAGGTGGGCCAACTGAAATGGGAAGGGGCTCGTAGTTATTTCCCCCAAGAGAGCTGATAATTATTGTAAGAGGGTGGTACTTAGGTTATTTAAAAAAAAAGCCCAAATTCGATCTCTGAGGAACCTCTGACGTTAAAACCAAATTAAAGGATTTGATATCCACGTTTTCAACATAATATAATTGTCGATGGGTTAAAAAAAGACTTTTTCTACACCCGTATTATAATAATGCACTTATATGCCCATAATCCGTTTCATAATGATACCCATTATGATACAGATTTTTCATTACGATACAGATTTTTCATTACGATACAGATTTTTCATTACGATACAGATTTTTCATTACGATACAGATTTTTAATCAATAGAAACCTACAATTTTTCAATCAAGCATGCTGTTTGACGTTTGTCCTAGGTTCCTATGTATTTGTTTTAGTTGTCAAAACGTATTAAATTTTGGTAGATAACTAAACTTCGTTAATTATAATATTAAAATGTCTGATATCAGCGATATAGAAGACTCCTCCACACATATCGGAGAAAGCAGAAAATACAGTACAAAATATTTTGCCGCAAAAATCTAGGGAAATACCAATACCCGAAGTAATACCATTAATTACAATTTTGTAGAATTTTTTATAGAAATACACGAGTAATTATTGTTATTGTGTTCAATACCAATATGAATATAATATTTATAGTTCTTGATTATTTATCGGGTGTAGAAAAAATAGCGTATGCAACTCTCATGTAATGGTTATTACATGATCGTTGCATAATATACTATTAACAGTGATTTGGATATTCTTTAAAACACCGAATTGTCACAGTTTCAGATATAATTGTTTGTGAGACACCTTATCAAACGATTTACCAAAAATCTTTCTATATACGACATCAATCTGATTTCAACAGTCCATAGAAATAAAGATATACCGGGTGTTCAAATTAAAGTGTTACAGTTAAATACTGCCGAAAATATGCATTTTATAAAAAAAAGTTTCAGACAAAAGTTTTATAGTTTTTTTGGGGGAAACATTTTGGGGGAAACATTTTGGCGAAATTCATTTTTTTATAGCTGGCCATAATATAGCCCAGCAAACATTTTGATGTAATTTGACGTCGATACTACCTAAATTATATATAATAAATTTGGTCGCAAAATTAGATTTAACCATAATTAAGTAAAATTTACGTTGGCTCGACGTGGATTCGACATAAGTGGAGAATAAGACGACGTCGAAATTTGGTTTTATTTACCAAAATAGGTAGAATTACATCTAAATCCACATTGTAGTAGCCCAGTACGTTTGGTTAGTAATACCTCTCTAGGGAAATTTGACGTCAGTATAACGTAAATTCGACGTTGATTTAACTAAGTTTAGGTAGAAACTACCAAAATATTTGCAGATGACGTATGCCTGCAAGTGTACGAAAAGAAATTTTATACTTATTTGGTATTTTTATCTATATATAGGTAGAAATATTGTAAGAAGTCACCAACACAACTAAAACATATACCTAATTCACATGAAAGATTGAAAAGAAATAAATGTCGGTGACAAAAATATATGTAATGTAATTGCGGTGAATATACTGTTCACGCTTGTTGAAATTAATGCGAAGAAAATTTTGTCGTGCATGTTAACAGTTCTACTTAGAAAAATAACAATGCCCTTCCAAAATACTCTCTAACAGGGTTGGCAAATATCATGATATTTATTATAAATATCAAAATATCGGATATATACGATATATATCGGATATATATCAAAATTTGATATATATATCCGATTGTCTCAATTAACTTTTGAGAAAATCCTTTTGGAGGATAATAGGCGTGGTTAATAAGTAATAAAAACAAAGAAGTATTTAAAGTGTATAATGATGAAAAAATATATTAATATATTTCTTCGATTTTTGCAGATTGTCGAGTATTTTTGACAGTAAATTTAATAACAGAATTAAATTTTTATTTATAATTACACACTTTTTAATAAGTTTTTGTTTTCATTTATTATTTTTAGAAAATGTTTGTTACTTTTAACTTTTAATTTACTTCAAATAAAAACTATGACAAATTAATTTTATAAAAACAAAATAAGAAGAAGAAGAAAATCAGTCCGATTCGGAGTTTGGTTCTTGTTCCTCTGGGTTATATTTACTACAGGATGCCACAGGAACTTCAAGGTCTTGTTGCTGATTGTATAACCAGTCCAAATTGGTGGCTTTCTTGGAACAGTCCTGATTAAGAAATTTAAAAATAAAAGTTAATTTGGCAGCTTTGTCAGTTCCTAGTCTATTTCTTAGTTTGGACTGTACAAGTCCAAATGTGGAAAAAATTCGTTCCAATCCGGCAGATGATGCTACTGCAGTCAGTAGCTTTGAACACATTTCTAAAAAGGTGGGTTGTAAATTTGTCCAATCAAAAACGAAATCTTTTTTGTCATCTAAATCTAAAGTAAGTGCCTTCCACCAAGTCATAGGGGGCGTGCTTTGAAAAGCAGACGCAAGCATAAACTGAGGAAACGGTTTTGACCCTGAATTTAATGCCATTACAATAGGTATAAAATTGTTATTTATAGTCTCTAAATACTGATATGCTAGATTCTTTTTTTCACAATTTAAATTTCTCCCTCTAAAGCGATGGTCGCATAAATTTGCTAAATAATGGCTTGGTGTTAAGGCTATCTCCTTTCTAGTTCGAAAGTATTCGAGCACATTACGTGGTTGTCCTTGTAAATCTTCTTCTAGTTTTTTCCAAATTTCTACACTAACGGCTATGGTAGTTCCATCCCTTTGCATGCGATCCAATGAAATTGCAATCGGCTCATACGCTTTAAAAACTCTTTTGCATTTACTGTGATATTTATATCATTTACAATACGGAATATATCACGATCAATGGCGTCCTTATGATCTTGACAAACTTGTACAAGTATCCCTCTATTTTCTAGGTACGATTTTAATGTATCAGTTACAGTGTTCCATCTAACTTCTTGAGGAAGGACAAGTATTTTCCCTTGCGCTCTCTTGTACCAGGCTAAAGGTAAATGCTTGTTTCTAAAGTATTTTTATAACTTTTATAATATGTTCCTTAAGGCCCTGAATCTGTATATCCTCTGCCAACAAGTTGAGAATATGAGCCGAGCAACCATATTGTATAACATCAATTTGAGGTGTGGCTGCTAGAAGTTTTCTCATTTTTGCAACGTTTTTGGCATTATCAGTCACAATGCTTCTTACTTTCGCACCAAAAAATGTTTCGATATGTATAACAGCATCAGAAGCGACTTCCTTTAAGTAATCAGCTGTATGTGAATGTCCAGAGGTATCTACAGTTTTAATTAAGTACGATTCACCATATTCATTTATAACAGAACAGCAAATTATTGGTTCATTATGAACATTTGACCATCCATCAACTGACATTGATACAACTTCTCCTTTTAATTTATCTTTACATAGTTCTGTAACATCATTATATACTTCGTCCAATAAATCATTTCCAATTTGCCTTCTGGAAGGAGGCTTGTATCCTGGTCTTAAAACTTTACACATTTTTTTGAACTCGTCATGCTCTACATGTCTAAATGGTGTATTCGTCGCAAAGAAAAATTTGCCAATTTGTAAATCAATGGTGTGTGCATATGATTTTGATGTTGAAATTACGCAGACGTCCTTAGCAACATTTAATTTATTTATATCTAAGCAGGGCTTTTTTTTCGGCGGTTTTACTGTCGTTACTGAAAGAGAAAGTAAAATATTATTTTTTAAATATAGATATAATTATTGGTCGGCAGATAAAAAGAGATGGTGTAATAATTAAACAGTTCAAAAAAGGAAATGTCTGAGCTAACACCATATAACAAACTATTTTATATTTTTTATTCATGCCAACCAACAGCCTTATACAAATTTGTATTTTTAGAATGTAACATTTTCTTTATTTACCATGCAATTTTCATTTTTGGTTATTAAAAAGCGCTTATTAAATAAAATAACTTACCATTTTTATTTTTAACACGTTCAGTTTCTTCTTGTTCCAGGGTCAAGGTTTGATTAATATTTCCAATAGTATTTATATCCGTTGTTCCATCTTCACTATTTAGACACTTTTCAATGTGTTTTAACATTCTCTGTGGGATTCCCTGCATCTCCTTTTCACATTTTTTACAAATAGCCCATTTACCACTATTCTGATCTTTATTTACGCATCGAAAATTTACCCACACTGAATGTTTACTTTTTGGCATTTTTTAATAATAAATAAACAGTATAGAAAAGAGAAAAATAATAGTTGCAATACACAATGCCTAACTGTAACTAAAAATAGCACACAACAGAGAATAAATCGATAAATGTAAACACTCTACCCAGAAAAATCCCAGACAGTTGTTAACAGACTGATGCAATGCTACGTTGCCAGGTTGTTATATATTAAGCAGATTTAAAGATATTTAAATATTGGATATATATCATCAACATTGATATTTATCTAGCAATAAATATCATGATATATATCACGATATATATCATGATATATATCGTGTGATATATATCTACCAACCCTGCTCTCTAATTAAAAAAATATAAGAAAAAAATATGATCGTGTAAAAAAATAATAATAATATTATGAGCTAAAACTATATTACGTTTGTTGTGTATCCCTTTAGAAAATCAATAATGTTTCGTTTTTCGGTATTTTCATTCGTATGTTTTAGTTATGGTCATTTTAAAAATTTAAAATTTGGAATCGTACTTCAATTACGTTAAGAAAATATGGCGTATTCTGCGAATTCGACCTAAAAGTTATTATGACTAAAGAAATCTACGTATTTTACAAATACCTTTTTACTAAGTTGAATTAACTTTAATTTCACGACATATTAGTTAACTTTACCTATTTAAAGAAATAATAACTTATAGGATTTATAAAAAATTTACCTATAGGTAAATATAACATATTTAGGTCACGTTGTTCTGCACTTGAGATTTTAGACGTTTCACTTTACGATAAAAATCGGAAGTATAACGATATGATTTATTATTTTTCGAACTCATTTTATTAATTATTTTTCGCACTCATTTAAAGCTCTATCTACACCACACGTAAATTAAGATTACGACTGTAATGGTTTTTTTAAAATGGCCGAAATTCTTAAGAATAATGACGGAGACAGTAACTGAACAACCTAATTGTTAAAATAACCTAAATAATATAAATTTTACAAGTAGGTCATGTATGACTCTTTTTAAATTGGTGGTTTTTAGTCGAATTTACTTTGTGGTAGATTTTTCAGGTAATTGCTGCAACAAAGTTAATAAATATTTCTTCAAGATGACTTATAGGTCAACTAAATGAGTATTCGACTATTTGGTTGAAATTAGGTAAATAAACAGGTAGAATTTTGCTACGATCTCGACCAAATATTACTTTAAAGGAGAGTAAATAAAAGCTGCCAAATAGGTTACTATGGAGGCATAAAATTACGTAGAATTTTTAACCAAATCTACCTAGTTGGATATTCTACTATAAAGTCGATTTTTAGTTGCCAAACAGGTAAATATTACCTAAATATGGCACCTAATTTTACTACAAAGTAAATTTAACTTTGAAGTAATTGTTGGTTATTTTTTTTTAGTAGTTTTTCCCTTACTGATATGGTTAAAGTTACTTTTAAGCAGATTTGTGTAAAAGGTAGATTTCTTGGTATAATTTACGTAAATTTAAATATAAATTAAAACCGTTTGGTAAATTTACATTAGAGGTATATTTTTCTAGTCAATTTTACGTAATAATTACCTCAATAAGTAAATTCGTCTTTAACAAAGTCGAGTTATAACTAATGTTATAGAAAATGTTTGCTGGGAGCCGTATCGAGGTAGACTTTTTTTTATTTCAAATGGAATCCCCATTTTTTTACAGATTCTTAAAGTTCATAAAAAAATAAGAAACTTTTAAAGGAAACATTTTTTTATTGGACTTTTACTTATTGAGTAACACCTACTTGAAAATGTTGCTGCGTGAAAAAAAAGTTGGTCATATTATGGTTAGCTATAAAAGAAGATTTTAGCCAAAATGTTTACCCCAAAAAAATACATAACTTTCGTCTGAAACGTTTTTTTACAAAAGACGGTATTTAACTGTAACACTTTAATTTGAACACCCGGTATATTGTGTAAATGTACACAGATTTGATGGGAAGACAACCTGTATTTTTAAACTTATCTGATAATTGTAATAAACAAATACAACAACAATACCATTAAATACGTTTCAAAAAAGAGTTTGTAAATTAACACTGGTTTGCGACAATCACGTTATTCTTGTATGTACAGAAACGAAATTACTAAAATATGTTTGTCTTGACCGAGAGTGTTTAATCGGTTTAATCAATTTTCCAATGGGTAAACAAAAAACCAGTTTTTTTTGACATAAATAACTAACAAGTTAATAAGGCTATCAACCAGGTACGTCTTTTAAATTTTCTGTAACTACAAATTCGATAAAAAAATTCAAAATTCAAAAAGTCAATTGTTCAAACAAGAGTTTCTTGTGATGTCAGTCTTTATAATCGGGCACGGTGGTGTAGCGGTCTATCGCGCTTATATTCATTTATAGGCAAGTTTATGAGTCTGAGACTGCTGGGTTTCGAATCCCAGACCAGACCATGTGGATTTTTAATTAAATTGCATGGTTCGGTTTAGGATTTGATGTGTGGCGTATTAATAGAAATTCAATTTCTGTTGATATGACATGCAGATTAAAAAAATTCGCCATACATTACCGTCTCGATGATGGTGGGTGAGGTTTTCCGGGTTTTCCTCACCTGTAAGTCAAATGGCACCATCAATCATCTTTAAGTCGCCCCGGAGCGCCACGGCAAATAATAATAATAGCCGTCCCTTTCCCCGGACAAGCTCAGCTTTTGGGGTTAAAATTCACTCGTAAGGGGGTGAATTAGGGAGAGTATTATTATTATATTATTATTATATATATAACGATATAATATACATAATTTAAAGGACTCAAAAAAAAACAAAGTCTGCTGTCCAGGCGCGGATCTAGGAAGATTTTTCTGGGGGGAGGGAGGCTAAATAATTTTATTTGTCATCGACATCTTGTTTTTTGCTTTCTCGTAAAATTTTGAGGTTAAAATTTAATAAATTTCAGTATTAGGCATTCCAACGTTTTGTCAAAATGCTGACAAGTGGGAACTGACAGTTTAGATATGACAACCCTGTTGTGGCCTGCTTGCATTGATAGGGTCAATAATACATATATAATTATTTAGATTGCTCAAAACATGTTGTTTGGGAGTAGCCATATTGCCTCAGAATCGGTTTAACATAAATGTGTTTACAAACCAATTTTCAGCCTTTAAATATAGTAAAAAAGTAATTTCCTACATTTTTACTTCAAGGCATAAGCATTGTATAAAGAACTAAATAGTAGTCTCACCTTATGGAAGTTTCATTGGAGCGAAATGGATACTACCAATAGATGGCGCTAGTGAATATGGATAAGTCGATATTCGTTTGCAGTGGGCGGAATTGAGAGTCCAGCAGAAATTTTTGAGAAAGACGAAGACCGATCGATGGATTTCTATTTTTAGCTCTTGGATGAAATTTTATACACTCGTGATTGAATGTTTGGACTATTTTCTATCTAATGTTTGTTATTGTGCGTTAGTGCGTTTACGGGTAGTAGGTATTGTGAATGAGTTGTGTTTATGTTTTATTACTGAATTATTTTACTGTTAATAAAGGACGAGTTCCCAACAAGAGTAACTACATGATTTATATAAAAAAAATTTGTGTATTTATAACTGTTTTGAAATTAATAAAATAGAAAATATGCTTTTGTTTTTCTTTTCCTTTACAGGTTTTATCCGAATTAATTTAAAATAAATTATATAATATGAATAATAGCAATAATAATACATTTCTTAAGTGTTGAGAAAATTGTATTTTTAATTTAAATACGTATACCTATAGGTAGGTAAGTAAGGTACCTACCTAAGTACTTAGCATAAGTAATTATAAACAACAGGTTATTTCTTTAATCTGGTGCGTAACAATGTAATAAAAAAAAACCCTTAAGATGGTTGATAAATAATATAAATGAATTCTTAATATTGAAGTAAACACAATGGGTTCTATAAGGATTATTGGTTGGGGTTCGGCTTTGGGGGATAGGGTCGAAATATTGAAACTAAACTTGGTATATGGATGTATTATTCCATAAAAATAAAAATCGCTTTATAAAATTCACCCCTCCCCACCCCTATCTGATATGGTGAGGGTGGCATTCCCAAAAAATTAAGTTAGAACTTTTTAAATAAAACAGTTGAAGTCTACGATTTTTTATACATAAAAACACAAAATTAAAATTTTTTTGAAAAAAAAATTCCAAATTTTTGAAAACTTTCGACTTTAATCTTCATAGTTCGGATGTGGGGGCTGGCATTTAAAACTAGTTACAAATACATAAAAATATTATTTTTGGCATATTTACAATAGAAATGATTTGCAACATTTTTGTATAAATATCTTACCACCACCATATCCTAGAGGGAGATGGAGGGAGTGGCATCCCCAAAAAATAAAGTTAGAACAAAAAAAAAACAGTTAAAATCTACAATTTATTATACATATAAACCAAAATTTCAATTTTTAAATCAAATTATTAAATTAAATTATTTTTTTAATTTCTTTATTATATTTAATATTATTTCTACTTTTTCTAACAATAATCAATTTAAGATATCTATTTTGATTGAGCCAAAATATTTAGTAGGGGAAGTTTTTAATATTATACAAACATACTGTGTGTCCAAAAAAATATATGAATTTGGCTAAACATTAACCTTTATTTCTAAAAACAGGAGAACAATGTTACTTGAAAAATGTATCTAGAATTAATATTTACCACCATCAAATCCTGGACCTGGACACAATTTTTTTTTAGCAATACGGGAGAAGCGGAAGTGACATTTTTACAAATGAAATTAATTTCAACAAATTTATTTGAGATCATGTACAAGATTATTCATTATTAAAGACACCTTTTATAACCACTATTGCGTATTCAAAAAAAGCTTTAAATAAAAGTTTATGAATATGACTGACTTTTTTTAAATATACCATAAAAACACGTATTCAGATTTCACGGAATACCACACAAATAAACTTTTTTCAATGGGATACCCTCTATGTTATTAAATTTTGGGATATTTTTTTTCTAATTTCACAAATGTATATTATTGATAACCCTATCTTATACCGTCTGTTCTCTAGTAATTTAACGTTGATAATGTAAACATGAAAAAGTTAACATTATTAAAGTAAAAGCTATGAAAATCACAACTATTATGTTTGATAACTTTGATAATAAAATAATTCAAATAGGTAGTTTACAGAGAGAAAGAAAAAGTGTAAATATTTATAAAATATTCGACATAGATTATCTATGATATTCGACGTTTAATTAATCAGGAAAGAATAAAGATCATTTCGAAAATTGAATAAAATATATATCTATGTTATCCTTATTAAAAAATATTCATGTTAAATCCTGTGAAATATGCACACCACTGATATGGTCATTTGATGACATTTTTACAAAATTCGGTCAATGTAAACATTATACAATAATAATTATAGCATAAAGGGAGGGTAATTTATAATGAATAACCCTGTTAGGTACCATAAATTTTCAGTAAAAAAAATTTAATTCGCACTTTTTTACGTAGATTAAAGAAAAATGTAATTTCGTGCGTTTTCTTGGTGCAGACATTTTACGACACACTGTACCTATATTCAAATCCAAAATAATGTATTTTCTTTTAACACATACCTAATACAAATTTATTAGCAAAATTTAAATACTTGTTATTTTCGGTATATTTCTCCTTTAGACACACACATTTTTAGTTTCATTGTCAAAAGATTTAAATAAAATTACCGGACCTTATAATATTCTATTATAATTTGATGATCCCGAGTGGCCATAGCAAAAAGACGAAATTTGAGCATGAAGATTTAGATGTCATTAACGTAAAATTAATGTTTTGAAATTAATTTAAGTTTTACCAATTTAGAAAATAAAATTAAATAATAAAAAAAAGTGTCCACTCGTGGGTTTGAACTCGGAACCCTTCGATTCCTAGACAAGTACTCTAAATTTTCGTTATGAAGACTTATAAAAAAGTTTTACTTTTTAACGCTGATAATCAGATTGCTTTTAGTTTCATTAAAATATCAGTTTATTTCTAAATATAGACGAATATCTTGTGGAATGCTATTATTTATTGATTCTTTACAAGAATCACTAATTTTTATTTATATTTAATCTAAAAATAACTAAAAAAATATATACTGCCAATTAATTTTACGGAATTGTCACTTATAAAGTTCTAACATCTGACGTAGAGGGCGTATCTAACCAGTAAATAAAATCGTTAGTTCAATGATTGTACCAATAGATGTCGGGCGCGATTGCCTCCAATTACAGTGACTTTATATTGACAGTGGCGACAATAGAGTGTTCTCTTTTTGATTGGATGTCAGAGTCACGTGGTTTTATCCGCCATGTTGCATCGAAAATAGTTTGTGTCTACCACTGTGTTTACGGAGTTTATTTGTTTTCTTGACGATTTGTGTTAAACTATAAAAGTTTTGGTAGTTTTAAGTGAACATTATTTGCCCTGTGTAATAAACTTTAAATATCTGTGTTAATTTGGTTTTCTGGAATTGTTATATTACAGCAAATATTGGAAAATTTACTCGCCTGTTAGTGGTAAGGATTGTTTACAAAATGCATACTGAAATTTTCTTGCTTTATATAGTATTAAAAATGACTTTAAATAAATTTTCGATATTTATATAAAGCCTATATTTAGCAAAATGAAAATACATTGAAAATAGTTCATTTGTTTTCATGTTTTAAGGTTGAAGGCCAGCTGCGAAACAAATATGCCTGGGTGTGCTGCAGTTAATTGTAGCAATTCTTCGGAAAAAGCGTTCCTGATGAAACGTTTCCCAAGGGACCATGATAAAAGAAGACAGTGGCAAATTAGAACTAGACGGGATATGGGTGCCTGCAATCAAGGTGTGTGGAAGAGTTGGGGAATTTCTGCTGGTAAATTCTCACCTATAAACTGTAAGATTCTGAACCCTTCAAAACCAGATGCATTTATTTATTTTTTTGCTGATGTTCCTCATCTGTTCAAGAATATCAAATCAATGATTATTCAAAATAAAGTCATTCAATTACCAGATGAAATTGTCGAAAAATATAATTTACCTTCACAAGAAGTTCTGGCAAGTCATATAAGTGAACTATTAGCACATCAGAAAACTCACACCTTTAAATTGGCGCCAAAACTTTAGGATTTACTGCCAATGCATTTTTCTAAAATGAAGGTTTCAACATCAACCAACGTTATAAGTCACAGTGTGAGTAGTGCTTTGAAATTTTTAGCTGAGGTACTTGACAAGCCTGAGTATTTAACAACAGCCTAGTTTTTGGATCAAATTGAGAAATGGTTCTACTTAATGACGTCCAGACATCCTTCTTGTGCTTTAAGTAAATTTAACCCCATTGTGTATGAAGAAACTATTAAGTTTTTAAATGATTTTATTTACTTGTTTTCAAACATTAAAGTGGGATACAAACAATTATGGAAGCCTTCCCAAACTGGAGTCCGAATATCAACCCAGTCCATTTTAGAAGTCCAAAGCTATTTGTTGGAATCCAAAAATTATGAGTTTGTTTTAACAAGTAGATTTTCACAGGATTGCCTTGAAAATTTATTTTCTGTGTTAAGAAGCAAACAAATAATACCAAATGCCGTCCAAATGAAAAATAATTTAAAACTAATTTGTATTTCACAATATTTAAAAAATTCTAGTTCAAGTAGTTATGATGACGACGATCGTGAATTTTTAACTGGCTTCCTAGATACTACTCATAGTAAAAAACCTTTATATGAAAATGTTCAGCTTCCTTCAGACATACAGACACCACCGTTTAATCCAACTAATAGTGAACTAAACTCACTTTATAATATTTGTGGATATATTCTACAAAGTATTATAAAAACTTCCAAAACTTGCCAAAATTGTATCCGTTCCGCAGGCTCCAAAACACCAGTACATGCCAGTTTTACAAAATTTTCTCTACTTAAAAGATTTAAAAAACACTCACTATTTTTTTGTAACGAAGCACTGTTTTGCTTTTTTCTAGAAATGGAAACTATTTTTAAAAAATTTATCTCAATTGTATCTAAGCAAAATATAAATTTGAAAGATTTTTTTTTTAATGAAATGTCCTCCATTTCTATTAACTTGCCAGATTGCCATAATTTAGAAAAAAAAATTATTAAAAGATTTGTAGTGTTTCGTTTAAAAATAAATTCAAAAAAATGCGAAAGTTCAACAAAGCGACTAGCAAGTAAAACTGTAGCTGGACATTTATTGTAATTAGGGTTATACTATTTCGAAGTAATGTTTGTAATTAATAAGTACTTTTAGTTTAGTTTGTAAATAATAAATATATTTAGTTTTTTTCGGTTTACTTTTTGTACCTATCTTTAAAAAATTATTTAGATATAAGTAATACTTTTCGTTAAATATAAGCCTCGTTTGTATATAATAAGTGTACTTTTAGTTTGTAAATAATAAATATATTTAGTTTTTTTCGGTTTACTTTTCGTACTTATCTTAAAAAAATAATTTAGATATAGGTAATACTTTTCATTAAATGGAAACAATGCTTTTTAATAATAATTGTACTTTTACTTCTTTTTTCCGGTTTGCATTTCCTGCCTATCTAAAAAAAATTATTTAGATATAAGAATACTTTTCGTTAAATAGAGCCAATGTTTTTTTAATAATAAATGTAATTTTAGTTTGTTTTTTGTTTGCTTTTCCTACCTATCTCAAAAAAATAATTTAAAATTAACACTATTTATTATACACACTCAGTCTCAAAGTTTAATTGTAATTATTTTTGTCCTATATGCTGCTGTCTCTAAATTATTAAAAAAATTCTTAATAATATTTTGTAAATACATTGTTATTTTACGTAGACCTGTGTTTTTTTAATTTTTTCCCCAATTTACTATTTCATTTGTAATCTACAAAAAAGAAAAGAAACTATAGTTATAAGCCAAACTATATTAAGTTCATTATTTTTTGTAATAATTTTAACCTTTATCTTCACAGAAAATATTTTGGTATTACTAATTTAACTAAAGTGCAAAATTTTACACTCTTTAGTCTTTTTACACATGATTTTTTGCGTAAGATTTCTTTAAAAAAAATACTTAAATTATTCTTTTATTTGAATTTCGATGCAACATGGCGGGTGGGCGGAGCTTAGACGCTATTGTCGCCACTGTCTTGATAAAGTCACTGTACCTCCAATAACTTTTACATGGCGATTATCCTACTATAGTTCTTTATACAATGGCATAAGCTTATGTCTATTTTGAAAAATATGGATGACCAATCTATACAACTATCTATGTCATTGACCCTGTCAAATTACCAGGCCTACAAGGTTGTCATTTTGCCTAATTTCTTTGAGCAGCTCTAGGGTGTTAATGACCCTTTTACCCTCGTCAACGATCTGTATCTATAAAAATTCTTTTAGAAATGCAAACCAAATAATTCTTACATTTTTGATTCTTCTAATGCCTATGAGCCAGTCCGCCCCTGTGCCCTGTCTAAATTTCAGAGGATTGTGAAAGTAAACTTACAAATTACAGAACAAAATTGAAAATCTAATTAAATTTATTCAATGAAATTTCACGAAACTACGAACTGGACTTTCTTTCTAATGGACTGATAACGATTTAATGATATCTACACTAGCTTAGCTTCATAAACAAGAAAACGTATTTATTTTCAAGTGTCTACAAGTGAATTTCAAGGTCACTGATAATAGCAATCGGCAATTGTTTAATAACTTTATAGGTATATCAAAAAAAAATTAATTAGGTACCTATTAAGCTAGATTTTAAAATTCTGATAGATGCAATAATATGACTTAAGGTACATCCAGATTATGGTAAAAAAGGAGGTAATCAAAAAACAATAATAAGTATGAGACGTATTAAAACTCACCGGTAGATTTTGTAGATTTAACCTTCTGAATCTTTCTAGCCGATCCGAAAGGCTTAGAAACGCGTTTTAACGGCATTTTGATTAATTTTATTAAATCACCACCACTGTCTTTTACACAAACAAAAAATATCAAAATTTAACATAAAAAATATGCGCCATTACTAATTTGACAGCTGATTTGTCGATGTTTTGATTTGATTGGATGATAAAGTTGCCATGTGGGTTTTTTAGATTTACATCATCTTGGTTGGTCTTGATATTCAGTTGCTTGAAAAATAAACAATTTTTTATCAAACTTGTGTCATTTTTTATTCATAATAAATATAAATAATAAATTTATATAAAAAATATAATAAATACTATTGCGCCATCTATGTTCTGAACGGGCGTTTTTTTACTGAATTCACAGAATTCTATTTTATGGTGGGTGCATTGGGTATGTTACTAAAATAATTTAAATTGCATTAAATTACTGCCTGAAAAATGGGTATCTATTGTGCAGTCAGCTTTGATATTACCATTAATAAATAAAAAGGATATTATATTTAGGTAAATGATTTTATACATAATTTTATGTATCGCCATCTAGTAAGAAGTGAGTATATTACTTCAAACGAAATGTAATGTAATGTAGCATAAGATTAAAGAAGCGTTACTCCTAAATTACAAATACTTGAAGTTTATCAGAAAATCGTTTGCAATTATTCAGTTCTATTTAATTAGCCAAACGATCTGAAACGGACAATTTATTAAAAAAATATATAGAAAACATATGACGCTACTACCATCTAGTGATAATTAACTGAGTTATTTTATAATTTTGACTGTTTACCATCTGTCTACTGTCACCGCTGTCAAATGCAAAAGTCAAAAATGGTAAAGTTGAACTGTGTCAATCAATAATAACTTTACAGAAATGAGACAGAAATAAGATACGAAATAAATAAAAACAATACATAATAACCAAAAAAATTAGTGGAAATAAATTCGATATTTATTAATTTACTATTTAAGTAAATAAGTATTAAAACTCATTGACAAAATAGGTAAATTCTCCAGGTAAATAAAGATTAATTTCATTCAATGTTCTAAATATTCTTTTTTAGTTAATGATGAGTGTCCCTCCGCCAACGTGCGATTGGCAGACCACCAGGAAATTAGTGAAAGAAAGGGGCCAATATTTGCTAGAAACTGGCATGTGGAGCGACTGTAGGTTCATAGTTGGGACGGAACCAAATCAGCAAGTGTTAGAAGGACACAAGCTATTTCTAGCAATGTCGAGTCCTGTTTTTGAAGCCATGTTCTTTGGGGGAATGGCAGAAAAGGACCCAATTGCGATCTTAGATGTCCAACCAGATGCTTTCAGAGCTCTACTTGAGTAAGAATATCGAAATTCTACAACTGGTATGAAAATACTTTAACTTCAAATTTTTAGGTATATTTACACAGACAAAATAAATCTTACTTCATTTGATCAAGCTTGTGAACTTTGTTATGGTGCTAAAAAGTATATGCTTCCCCACTTGGTGGAAGAGTGTACAAAATATTTGTGGTCAGATTTGTATCCTAAAAATGCCTGTAGAGCCTATGAATTTGCCAAATTGTTTGAGGAACCTATGTTAATGGATAAGTGCATAAGAGTAAGTAAATTAATTTATTAGTAAGTATTAATTTTAATTAACTGTTTGATATTTTTAACTGACTTAAAAAAAGGAGGAGGTTCTCAATTTGTTGGTATATTTTTTTATGTATGTTCACTGATAATTCTTTAACACGGTGTTCGATTTTAATGATTCTTTTTGTATTGGAAAGGGGGTAGTTAAGAGGTGGCCCCATATAAATTTGATCAACATCTAATACTTGGGTCCATGAGAAAAACCTCAAACTCTTAATTTTTTATGTATGTTTAGTGATAATTCTTTACCACAGTGCCTGATTTCAATGATTATTTTTGTATCAGAAAAGGAGTACTTCAGGGGTGGTCCCATATAAATTTGGTCAAAATCTAATAATTGGACCCATTAGAAAATCCTTAAACTCTTAATTTTTTATGTATGTTTATCGATAATTCTTTACCACTTCGTCCGATTTCTATGATTCTTTTTTGTTAGTAAGGGGGTACCTCAGGGGTGGTCCCATATAGATTTGGTCAAAATAATAATTGGGTATATGAAAAAAATCCTCAAACTTGTAAGAGTACATTGTTTTAATTAATAATTAATACTATTAATGCTAGGATACTAATTTTTGAGAATGTCATTTTTGTTAACATAACAATGACAATCATTTGAGGTAAATATTCTTGTGAAATTAACAATATGTTTTATTAATTTATTTAGTTAGAAATAGAATTTATTCATCTTTGAGAATTATACACTATACAAAGACACTAGGTACATAATATAAAATCCTATCAGACTAGTCAAAAAAGTGTTAAGTAAATACATTAAAAAATAAAATATATATAATAGACAATTCATGTTAAGATTAGTTTAAAAGTTCATAAAATCTTCTGTACTATAAAATACATTATTTACAAGAAAACCATTAAGATGTTTTCTTAAATCATTATGACTAATTTGATGATAACCTGTATGTAGTATCTTCTAATATGTTACTGAACTTGTTATAACACTTAATCCCAATATATTTTGTTTAATGCTGGCTTATTTGTAGTCGTGAAAAAGGTTGATGGATGTTAAATTTTAATCTAGTATCATATAAGTGCAGGTCTTTATTTTTCTTAAATATATGCTCATTACCTTTTATGTATAAAATTAGTTAAAAAATAAAAAGGGAAGGTAGTGTTAAAATTTGTGTTTTCTTGAAAAGTTCTTTACATGATGTTGTTGGTGTCACCTTATACATGGCTCTCAGAACCTTCTTTTGAGATACAAAAGCTCTTTTAAAGGATGGTGACGAACCCCAAAATATTAACCCATATATTGTAGAGTTGAATGAACCAAACCAAAATAGCATAGTTTTAAAGTATCAAAAGATATGATATAACAACAAGTACTTAATTTTTAAGTTATCATTTTTATATGAGCTTCCCAATTTAATTTGGGATCTAATGTTCCTAAAAAATTTATGTCATCAATGCTTTGAATAGTTTTTCCATCAACATGCAAGTAGGGTTCGTAATCTGGTAATATGTTTTTGGGTAGAAATTGCATGAAGTTTGTTTTTGTTACATTTAATGCCAGACCGTTATCTTTACAATACTGGTTAAACTCACGAGATGCCCCGTTGCTACTTTGAGTAACCTGTTCAATTTGATCATCTGCCATTACAATATTGGTACCATCGGCATATTGAACTATTGTTGAGAGCTTAAACAAAAATTACTTATATCACTTATAAAAACTATAAAAAGAAGTGGGCCCAAAATTGAACCTTGAGGAACTCCTATTGTGCATGGAAGAGGATCAGATTTTAGACTATTTGTTACAATTACTTGAGTTCGATTTATTACGAAAGACTGTATCCATTCATAAGGTTTCCCTCGTATTCCTAACTCATTCATCTTCAATAATAAAAGATTATGATCCACCATATCAAATGCACGGCTAAGGTCATAGAAGAGTCCCAAAATATGTTTTTTATCAATAAGTACTTGATATATAAACTCTAGGCAAGCTGCAATTGCAGTAACTGTTGACTTATTTTTTCTAAATCCATTTTGAGTATCTGGCAACATATTAAAACTTTCAAAGTAATTAGTGAGTCTAATAGAGTATGCTGACTCAAATATTTTAGTTATTTGACTAGATATACATATTAAACGATAATTTTCTATATTAGATGCAGATCCCTTATTTTTATAAACAGGAATTCCTTTAGATTCCTTCATATTTGGGAATAACCCTGAAACAAAGGATTCATTAATATGGGTTCAGCTATATAATGAGCAACCAATAACAGAATTTTACCATTTATTTCGTCAATACCTTCAGTGGGTTTAGAAGTAGTTTTTTGATTATAGTGATGATTTCACTAGGAGTTGTTGGAAAAAGATAAAAACTTTTATGATGTTTATCAATACTCATAGTATAGTTAGATACAATATTATTTTTATTTACATTAACAAAATAGTCATTGAAATAATTTACTTTTTCTAAGGGTGTTAATTTGTCATCATTTGTAAGTTTAATAGGATTCAATAAGTTATTTTTTCATTTTTCCCTACCCTCGTGTATTATATTCCAAGATTCTTTTATTACGTTATTACTTTTTAAAATACGATCATTATTTTTTCTTCTCAAATATTGTTTTGTTATTTTTGATACTCTTTTTTATTTATGGTCGCCCTACGATTAGTGAGCATTACATACTACTGGACCTATTGTTACTTTTGTTTATTATAATTTTGTTTTGAATTTTTTTTGTATATATTATAAAACCTTAACTCTTGCTGTAACTTAGGTTTATAAGCAATAAACGTATTATTATTATTATTATTACTCTTTTTTTTAAATTATTGTAACGTTCTGTATAATATGTAGAATTTATTTCTTTCTTTAACCTGTTCACTTCACATAATAGATTATGTAACTCTTTAATATGAGGTGGAAACAGATTTTTTTTAATTTTTGTGGTTTTATCGCTTTCTTTGTTTTCGTAAATACAATATTGTAGTGGTATAGAAATGATTCATAAAAGATAAAAAATTTATCATTAAAATTAGTAGATGTGTATACTTCACGCCAATTTTCAACTGATAAAATATTTATAAAAGTTATTGCGTTAGGATCACTTAAATCTCGTTTATATCTGTATTTAAAGTCGTTATTTTCAAAATTAGGTAGTTTAATCGAACATAATAAGTATTTATGAGCAGACAAAAAAGTATCATATACACCCACCTTATCTACATCAAAATTGGTAAAAAAATTATCTAAACAAGTTGAGGTTGTACTTGTTGTTCTCGTTGCAACATTTATATGATGTTTAATATTAAATTCCTTCAATAAGTCAATAAAAACAGTTTTTTGATTACCTTCAATCAAAAAATCTATGTTAATATCACCACAGATAAAATATTGATTGTCGTTTTGATAAATATTATGAATTAATAGCTCTAGCTGATTTATAAAAGTGCTAAACTTAGTACAAGGTGGCTTATACACAGTAATAATAAATAAAAAAAGTTTAGAATCGATCTTTATTTTTCCACCACATACTTCAAATTCACCTTTTTCAGCAATACTTGTTTTCATGAATATGCTAGCACCTCCTTTTTCTTTATTTATCCGTGAAAAATATGATACTAGCTTAAAATCGTCAATTGAGGTAGCTTGTACATTGTTAGAATCAAGCCAATGTTCAGTAACACATAGAATACTTATATTTTGTGTTAAATTTAAATATTTGATTATCGAAACTTGATCACTCAGACTCATTTTTAATTATATTTAAACACGATAATTCAATTAAACTGATTTTATTGTCAGAATACAACCGGCGATTGCCGCTTATGGCCAACTCCCTCTCGTGCTTACTCAGCATGTCTCGACCAAAACATTAACAGCGCTCGTTGGTCAGTGGCGCGGCGCGCAAATTTAAAAATATTAATTAAGAGCTAACATTCGGCCAACCTGACCTATTTGAGCGCCCTCGCCTCAAACAAATAATTTTAAACAAGAACAAAAAATATGAAAAAGAATAAAAACAAATATTAAAACATAACCACTAAAAATATATAGGATAAAATATTTATGAATTAAACATAGTTTTTAAATTTCACTGCTCTTGATTTATTTCTTTGGGGTCGTTTGTCTTGATTCTCTTCGGCATCATGTAGCTTTAGGGCATTCTTCGTCTCAGATAAATGGGCATCGGTGTTGGGTTTTCTATCTCTGTCAAAATAATTAAGTGTTTCTGCTCTGTAAGTGCGGGAAGGTAAATTTTTTTTATAGGATCCCTTATATTTAGGTTGCAGTGTTGTACTTTTTATTGTGGGGACTGGAGGTGTTCTAATTAGTACAATTTTTCTGAAATCATATGTGTGACGAATATATTTCTTTTTATCACATTGTTTTTTATATTTATCTTGGTTTCTCAACATATTTGTTTCAATTTTCTTATTTTTCCTTTCCACTTCCTTGGGTGACTGTTCGTCTTCTCTTTTTCGTTTTTTAGCACTGAGTTTCGTTTTATTTCTGTTCTTTCTGCCTTTCAGTTTCATTTTAGAGCCCTCTTCATCGTCTTTAGAATCCCTTGAAAAAATCGATTTGTGCAATTTCTTTGCTTTCCTGATATCTCCTTCCTTATTATTGGCTTTTAAATCAAATTTATCTTTATTCTTGTCTAACATAGCCTTATGCTCACTAGCATTGTAAATTCTTAAAATTTGCTTTTTCTCTTTCTCGGTAAATGACGCATCTTGTTTTGCAAAACTATGAATTATATTCTGTTGCACAACTTTAGCATTTGTTTTTAAAATGGTTTTAATATTTATATCTTTAAATGGTACTTCATTAGCATAACCCAATACAAATTGCTCCCCAGTCTTTAGCAATGCTATATGTGGCAATTCACAATAACTCCTACCAATGATTAAGTCAGTTTCTTGACTATTATCAGGAACAATCAATACATCAACTGTATCGGCTACAACATTATCAATACTAATTTTAACTACTACTTTACCAAAGGAGTGTAAAGCTGGATTTGAATTTTCTCCGAAAACATAAAGTGGCTGTACCTCATCCATTTTATTTAAAGCAAACTTTTTAACAACACTCTCTTTAATTGTACAAACGGAACTTCCTGTATCAATAAATCCGCAACGTACAATCGAATCATTTAATAAAATGTGTTTATAAAATTTATGCTTATTCAGAGTATTAGTTTGAACTTGAATATTTTCTCTGACATAAACACTGGCACCATATGATTCTATATTTAAACTATTTTCTCTTTCTGGGCTATTTTCTCCTTCTGGGTTATTTTCTAAAACATTTACAGTATTTTTACTTGTATTAGCATTGTTTCTGGGCGGATAAAAATTTTGAGGAGGTTTATAACTTGATGAACTTCTATCGTTTTTTGTTGGACAATTTTGTAACATATGTCCCTCCCTTTTACATCCAAAACAAACAGATTGAATATGCTTACATTGTTCGGAAGTATGATTATAAAGACCGCATTTGTAACATTTTCTTTGTTTTGTATCATATGAATTAGAATCCATTCGTGTATTATAAGATTGTTTTTTATAAAGGTTGTTTTCAAAAACATTATTTGTTTCATATGAACGTGTTGCTCTCATTCTATGAGCACTCAGTAAATCTTTGAGAAGACTATCAGAATCATAATGATTTTTAACCGTTAAACTCATTGCCAGGTCTTTAGAAAAAATACCAGCTAAAACTTCTTCTTTTATTTCGTCAAATTGTAAACCTAGCTTAGTACATAAATCTAATTTTTCATGAAAATATGACATGATGGATTCAGTTTTTCCCTGTTTTCTAGCACGCATTCTATCCCATTTTTCTGATAAACTTTCGGCCTGTTTAAAAGTTTTATTAAATACAATTTTAAAATCATCCCAAGAATGAATAAATGAGCTTTTACTATTAAACCAATATACAGCTGGACCTATCAAATGAGCCCTTGCAGTTTCGAGTGTATAATTTTCAGGCCACCTATTTAATCTAGCGCTTGTTTCTACATTAGTAAGCCACTGAGACGCTCGAGGCACGTCTTTATCTCCATCAAAGTAACCTATTACCTGCGATACATCAGGTAATACATGAAAAGCGCTTCGTTCATTTGCCTGACTGGCTGAATTTTGAATATCACTAGACGGGGTAATTCTCTGAAGCATTTGCATCATTACATCATCTCTGCGTTTATTCTCACTTATCATCAAATCCATCATGCGAGTTAAATAAAAATCATTGTTATTACCTTGTGTATTTCCTGAGCAAACATTAGAAAAATCGTTACCCTCAAGGCTGTTATCACCTGAACCATTTTTTTCGGTTTTTTCTTGGGTTTCACACAGCACACAGTAATAAAAGAAAAATATTTGTCAAAAGTTCTGAAAGTACCGAAGTTTTTATTTTAAGAGTTTTCACTCAGTTAATTATTTAGACACACCGTAGGTATAGTTTCGTATTGTTTGTCACACAGTTTTTTTTTATGCCGACACCCGACGCTAATAATAACACACAGTTCTTGTAAGTTTTTAACACGAAATTTACGTATTGGCATTCACATCCCACTTCTGAAATGTTAAATTTAAATATTTGATTATCGAAACTTGATCACTCAGACTCATTTTTAATTATATTTAAACACGATAATTCAATTAAACTGATTTTATTGTCAGAATACAACCGGCGATTGCCGCTTATGGCCAACTCCCTCTCGTGCTTACTCAGCATGTCTCGACCAAAACATTCACAGCGCTCGTTGGTCAGTGGCGCGGCGCGCAAATTTAAAAATATTAATTAAGAGCTAACATTTGTTTCTGTAAAATTAAATTTAGATTAAAGCATTTATTGGCAAAACCTCCCTGTATATTGATATGCATTGAAGTAATATTTAACTGTTGGTAACTGCAAAATGGTAATTCATTATTTTCTTTCAAAAAGTGGTTTTCCATAGTAGTCCTAGGTTTGAAAAATTTTCTTCACTCTTATGCGATCTCTGGTTTTGTAAATCTTTAAGAAATCGCTGACCTTGTTTAAAGTTGAATCGGGAATAAATTATATTTTTCGGCCAAAAATCTGATTTATATACTTGCTCCTGAAAATGAGGATCTATTCCCACTAGAAAAGCTTAATTATTTTGTTTTACAAAATATGTGTCTAGTTTCTTCACATAAATGTCTTCTGCGTTTGTGCGTTTATGAATGTATTTCTTAACATTCTCTTCATTTACAGTGTCTGATACTCTAGATACAAAGAGCCAAATTTTTTTGTTTGATTTTCCCCTTCCTTTAAATTCATCATCACCTTCTCCACTTCCCATAATTGTTTTGTTTTTTTCTCCTTTGCCGTCTTGTTACTGTGATATAATCATTCTCATGACTTTCCTCATTGGTATCATCTGCTAGATTTATTATTTCATTAGTTTTTTGTAGTGAATTTTCATTAGTTCTAACGCAACTTGTTTTTTTGGAGGAATGAGTCATCCTGTACAGGGGCATTTCTATAATCGCTTGTGTTTTCGTTTGGTATTAAATGTTTATTTCCTACAGGTATACTAACACTATCAGTTTTGGTTTGTTTTTTCTATAAAAACTGGTCTTTTATTATCACTGATAGAGAAATTTTGATTTTTATTGTCAACTCTTATAAATTTAGGATTTATTTCGTTATATTGTGTTTGCAGATCAGAATATTTCGTTTTTTAATTTTTAAGTTCAACTTTTAAGATTTCTATTTTTCCCTCATTAATTGGTTTGCTAGTTTTGTTCTTCTACTAGTAATTTTAAAAAGTTGTAAACATCAATGCAAAATACATCACCTTTACTTTTTTCTTGATCCATAGTCTTAGATTTTTCAATAACTTTTGGTTTATGGCATCTTATGATAGCATTTACTCTTTGTGCACACGATGGATGATATTTCAAGTCACAGATTTCACATTTTATACTAGCAGTTACTGATTTTTTACAATAATTACGCTCATTAGTATTTTGCGCGTGCGGTTCAGTCGGCGCCATCTTGGGTTTAAAATTATCTAAACTGATATGGGTCATGGTTGAGGTTTATTGTTCTGTTAAGTCTTAAAACACTTAACTTATCATCGGTGTTAAGTAGTAGAATATTATTTTTTGTGTGTGTTCAAGTACAATAACTACTGACAATTGACCATTCACTAGATGGTTTTGACTACCAGAGTCAGACAAAATTTCTTGACCGTTCTGGTTGATCAGCTGATGAGTCGATTTTATTTTTGTTAGATGTTTTCGACCGGTCAAGTTGTTCATTTAAAGCACCCTTTAATGTTTCTCTTTTAGTATGATACTTATGCTTTACATTAATAAGTAATAAAGATTGGAATTAGCCTGTTAGGAATAGCTAAAAATCGAATTTTATGAGAGAACCATGAGCTGTAATCATTAGGCAGTGAACTGTAGGGTTATTTAGGCAGTGTACGATTTTTTTAAAATATTGAAAGAATTTACAGAAGTCCATTTTGATTTTAGATAATATGCAATCAAACTCAAGAAGTTCTTCAGGAGAGCAGTTTCGATGATGTAGAATTAACCACCATTTTGACAGTTTTTGATCAGGATGAACTGAGCATACATTCTGAACTAGAGCTATTTTCTGCTATCAGTCGTTATGCCGCAAAGCACAACCATAGTTCAGGTGCGAAAGTACCAAGACTAGATGGTATAGGTAATTCTGTTCATTTTTATTCACAAATTAAATCCATTGAATAAATATTAATAATTTCTGTAAAACAGTTCTTATAAAACTATTATTTTGAAAATTAAACATTTTCTTTGAGATATTTCACCAGAATCAATAATAAATGGCACTTGTTTTAATGTTAATAGTAAAGTGTAAACATATGCCATACAATTTAACCATATTAAATTTTACTGGCATCAACATCTTTTTCTCTTAGTTACCATAAACATAAATTTCACCTATTGCAGAAAAGAAGTTAAAATTACCTTTTTAAAATGTGGCTTAATGTATTTTTGCTTGTTTTAGTTATGTCAACTCATTTTTACCAAAACTGTTTAATACTAACTTATTAAATAGTGGGATTAGTTGGAAAAATTAAAACTCTTAGAATAAAATATTAATGGGATAAATATAAAAAGTTCATAATAATGAAAAATGCTTATTACATGTTTTGATTTTATCCTGACTTACTTTCGACAGCTAACGCCACTAGTGAAGCAAACAGTACTCGTCCTACTATAAGAGATGCTATAATGAAGATACGTTTTCTTACTCTCTCGCCCCAACAATTTGCCGAAGGACCTGGAAAGTCATTTTTACTCACAGAATCTGAAAAATTTGCAATTTTGATGAATATATGTAGCCCTAGTTCGGCAGTCTCAATGCCAGATGGTTTTTCAACTGCTACTATCCCTAGGAGAAAAAGGTTAACTTCTGAATCATTGGTTGTGGTAAGTGAATTTATGTAATATGATCTTATTATTTTATCTATTTTTATAGTGTTTTAAGCTCTATGATTTTGGGGAGTGGGTCGGGTTATTAAACAACTCGTATTACTTTGAAAAAGAATATATTTAAAACTTTCTAAACTTGACAATCGATTAGTGATGAAAATATAGAAAATCACTAACCATTAAGATATTATAATTAATAAGGTTTCAGATAAGGTAGCGACAAATTCTAATTCACAGAGACTTATTCAAATTTAAATGATTTATTAAAACTTATCTGTGGTATAACAGGTAGCAGGTACAGGGGATTCGTATGATAGGCTTGGAAATCACCAACTGTTAAATCTTCATAGGTAAAGTTAAATCTCGTAAACTTCTTTGGATGGCTTGAACTAAACCTCTTGAAATACTTGAAACAACCTCTGTAGCTGGAACCAAACTTCTAAGTTTCAATATTTCTACACATGCAGCTGGAACGTTCTTCCTAACAATCTTTTTCGATAAAACTTCTATAGAACTTCTACTGAACCATCTAGATACAGCCAGGCTTTTTAAAATCAGACGGTCATTAAAAATATTAAGGACAATTAGTACATCAGATGTCCAAGATAAAAGATAATTAAAATTCAATAATCAACTTGCTCGATGACATCTATATATCCAAATGAATTGCCAACTGTTGACACAAGGCATAAACGACAAATGACATTAGGGTAGAGATGTCAAAATAATGAAAACGGTTACAACCGTTACAAATATAACATGAGGAACAAAAAAATTATTTTTTATGCAAATTATTTAATAAAAATCGAAAAGTGCTTTCATCCTAGATGTCTTCAGTTTTTGTCATCCAACAAAAAGCAATCCATCAAATTACTTTGTAATTATGATTGATGAGTTTTTGTTTAGATTAACAATTTGTTTAATTAAATCATCAATATTTTTTCATTTCTAAATTAAAGTTTTGTAATTTATGAACGTATGTTTCAACAATTAAAAGGCCATTGAATTTAAGTTGATCTAATTCTGAGAAATGTATTTTTTGCTTGCTTTACTAAACTTTACTAATTTATTCATGTGTCGAAGATACTGTGCTCATATTTAAAGGGAACAGCTGAAAGTGGCACACTATTAATAAAAGGTGGCTGGATTGCAATAAACTATCCCTGAATATTAAAAAAACTACATATATCGCTTTCTCACTAACAGACTTTAGCTACTTAAATATCCCTAATACTAGCTTACAATTAAAAGAATCAAAGAAGACAAAATATTTCGGTATCTACATTGATAAACATCTCAAATGGAATGCTCAGGTCACAAATTTAACTAATAAGTTAAAAGGAGGTTAATTTACAAATCCAAAAAACAGCTTTTAATAATGATATGCAAATCCTTAGTAGAGTCACTATGGCACATATGGCACTCAAGTTTGGGGTGGGCCTCTATAGTAACGCAGTCAGTGGTTCAAAATTATTTACTAAAAGTAATATCGTACAAAAACAGAATGCATCCCACAACAGCTGTATTATAGTAAAATACTAAACGTAAGAATGTTATATGTTCATAATAACTGTCTCCTTATTCATAAAAGAAATAATCTAAAGAACGTCATTTTACACGGCTATAATACGATACATGCATCTGACAAAAATCTAATTGTACTTTACTGTCAAAGAGACACGACTCGGAGATTATCAAGAAATCTTGCACCAAGAATTATAATATGTTGCCTTTAGATATCAGAAATTTAAATAAAGTGAAACATTTTTCAATAAAATGTAAAGGTCATGTAGCTACAAACTTCCAACTATATCTAAACCTTATAGTTCCAAGACAGCCACCTGATTTTACTATGTAGTTGCATCACTGTGAAAAATATTTGTTTTAAGTTATTATCAAATCATTAAAGTTGAATAAAAAACCTTATATTTAAGATATTTTTTTAATGTATTTTGAAAAATCTTTGGAGACAGTTCTCTTATTTCAGGGGGCAATTTGTTAAAGACCTTTGGGCCATAGTAAGAAATTCCAGTTCTGGTTTTGTCCAGTCTATGGTATTCAGGGTGTATATTTTTTGTATTTCTAGTCATGTCGTTGTGTACATTATAGTGTGTTGTGTACTCTATTAAATTATTTACTACATATTTCAATGGATACAAAATAAATAAAAATGGCAATGTTAGTGTACCCTAATTTAGGTAACTCTCCTTACAAGTCCTCCCTGTAGCCCTTTCTATCGACTATCCTCACACATCTTTGTAATTTCTATCACTAGATGTTGCGTGAAATACATTAAGAAGAACTTTTTTTAACATTTTTTTTTTTATAAATTATATAGCAAGTAAGCTCCGGAACATAATTCTTTTGTTAGTTGCTCAGTGTGTTTTTCCCAAGATAACTTGGGGCCAAGATTGACTTGAAAATACCTGACATTCTCAAGGTTGGGCACATCTATAGGCTTCATAGAAAAATACATTCTTTATCTTTTGTTCATTAAGGCTAAGATGGTTTTGTCCAAACCGTTCTTGTGTTTTATACTGCATATCATTCAGACTTCCCACTGAATCAAGTAATATTTCAGAAACATCTACCCCATTCGTGTCGTCCGCAAAGTTTAGGTACCTCTGGGTCTGTGCTGGTTAAATCTTCAATTTCGTTAATGTAGATAATAAACAATGACGGCCCCATCAGAGAGCCCCGAGGCACCCCTAGAGTCATCTCAATTAGATCTAACTTGTTTTTTTCTATATTTACATACGGTTTCTCTCACCAAGATATGTTATGTTGAGAATGGGGTGTTAATACACTGCGACCTAAAAGATCTATTGTGTTCCCTTCTGTCGCCAATGCACTAAGGAAATGTCTCAATGCCCATAACGACCCTTCCAATCCTATTTTCTCAAGGAAGTGTAGGATTTGAAGTGGCTTCAAGTTAGGTAAATCTCCCTCTTCTATTTGATATCCTCCTAGATATAGTGCCCTTGGATTCTAGAGTGCTACACATTCAGTTAGGATGTGAATGGAGGTTTCGTCCTCCTCCTCATAGAATCTGCACTCACGATTCTCTACTACTCTGTTTACTTAGGTGTCCTTTTAGTCGGCAATGCCCGGTAAGGATCCCTGTTACAATACGTAGCCTGTTCTTGCTCAGGCAGATGCAGGCTTCCGATCTTTTCTGGTTATATTCACCCAGAAGTATCTTGGCCTGTCTCAGCCCCAAGAGATTGTTCCAATTATCGGTTCTTCTACTGCCCAATTCTTTTTTAATTTCTCCTAATATTATGTTACTGCTGATACTGCAGAACGGCTCAGGTCCTACAAAGGGTGTTTGAGCCCCTTTCCTTGCAAGACTATCTGCAATCTCGTTACCCTGTACCCCGTTATGTCCCGGGACCCAAGTGCGAGTAACTCTTTTTCTCGCCTAGCTCATTCAATTGTTCTAGGCATGTCCAGACCATTTTTGAGCTGATTACATAAGAGCTCAGCGCTTTGATGGCTGCTTGACTATCGGACATGATGATAATCTCTTATCTATGATAGTTTCTTTCAATGTTAAACTGGATACACTTCTCGATGGCGTGAATTTCCGCCTGGAAGATGTTTGGGTATTTTCTCAAGCTTTCGAAGTGCTTGGGTCCATACCACTGAATAGCAAGTCTTTCGGTTGCAAGCGCGACGGATTCTTGGCTTCATTCTTTCTTGGAGCCCAGCTCTCTGTACTTCTTTAGTATTTCATCCTGGGGCATGTCCCAGGTATCTTTAGTCCTGAAGCAAGTAGACTTTCGTCTGATTACTCCATTCCTGATCATTCTATATCGTGTCCTTTTTGCCATATTCTCTATCATCAAATTAGAGGGGTGAGGTTTTAGATCACCTCCATTGCGGCCGTAGGACAGGTTCTCATTGCACCAGTAATGCAAATAATGCAAAATAGTCTTTGTACTTTTGAGATATCTCACCAAGATAAGAGTCTATTATATTTTTACTCAGTAAATTAAAACCATATATATTCAGTTTGTGTATAAGTAACCTGGGTGAAATGCAATCAAAAACTTTTGTTAAGTCGCAGAATAGAACACCAGTGTATTCTTTTCTTTTCAAAGCTTTGATTTATTATTTTTACTAAGGTTTTAATAGTGTCAACTGTACTTCTAGAGGGCCTAAAACCAAACTGGAATTTACTAAATAAATTATTTATTTCAAAGAATGTGATTATTTGTGATTGCAATATTTTTTATAGTACCTTATCAATAACAGGCGTAATAGAAATAGGCCTATAATTGGAAGGATCGTTTTTAAATCTTTTTGATAATAAGTTTAAAAATAGTACATGTGGGTATAGGGAACCTTATAAAACTTTTAAAGTGAATAAATTTTTCTTCATATTGGTACCATAAAATACGGGGTGTTCCATTTAAATTAACTCAGTAATTAAATAAAACATTTTACTGTAATAAAACTTCAAATTGCAAACACCCCATACATTTTTGATTATTTTAATGATTCTGTTAAAAAGTAACAACATTCTGTAAGAAACTGTCAAAAATTCATTAATTATTTTGCCATCAAGAGTAATTAATTAGTTTCTATAGAATTACATTTTCAAAAAATG
Source organism: Psylliodes chrysocephalus (assembly GCA_927349885.1). Taxonomy (NCBI): domain Eukaryota; kingdom Metazoa; phylum Arthropoda; class Insecta; order Coleoptera; family Chrysomelidae; genus Psylliodes; species Psylliodes chrysocephalus. The sequence continues at coordinate 34,116,579 of OV651825.1, forward strand.
TTAATTAAATTGGAAATTTTCAAAAATAGGTATAGGAAATCTTTATTAAACTAACACTATTATTTTTAAGAGCTAAACTAAAAAAAAAATATTAGGTTTGGGACACCCTGTATATATGATACTAATTTTAATTTGTAGCCGCCGTTGAGTTGTAAATTTGGGCCCAAGGAATTTTTAATATCGTTTGTTATTTAACCACCAGGTTCTGTCCTATTGAGTGTATCCTGTATAAAATTTTAGTCATAAAATAGGCTAAGGAATTCACTCCTTCAATGTTGACATGACAGATCATCCCTAGATGGCACAACTCATTTAGACTAATCATATTAGGTATAAAAATGGGGTCTTTATGAAAAAAAAAAAAAAAAAAAAAAAAAAGAGCTACTTTTCGAACATATTTTTATATTCTATTTGAATTTTAAAAACTATTAAAAATTATAAAATTTTGATAGCTTGTCAAATACACCTCACATCTCAGCATCGCCACACGATATGTGTTGAAATGAGCACGTTATTGTCAATTAAAATGTTGAGAGAAACAAGGAACACAATAATTTTAATAAACAAAATAGTTTTACTGCACTTGTTCATGTTTTTCATCCTCTTCGAAATCGTGGGTTTGAATCCAATTATTTACTTTTTCATGAGCTTCTTCTTCAGGCAATTCATCTATTTCTTCATCACTTTCATCGCTCTCTTCCCAAATACTTAAAAAGTCTTTTCCTAACTGGCTTTTAACATTTTTACTACAATAGGTTTTATTAAATTTATTTAAAAATTTTGTTTCGTTGGCAGGTTCTTTATATTCCAATAAATCTTCTTGTTTAAATTGTTTTTTTAAAGAAGACATTATATCACTAAGATTTTCACTGTTTGTTATATATAAAGTAGGTTTAGGGAATTCTATAGTGTTTGACCATTTTTGGAGTATTTCTATTGCTTCGGATTTGTTAGGTTCACTTTCAAATATTCTTTGTTTAAATATTTCACCAAAACAATTTGATGTAAATATACAAACATTGCCATGTAAATTTAGAATCTTTAAACCAGTAATACAATATGATAGTTTATTATCTAAATGATTTGTTGTATTTAATTCAGGGTGCTCTAAATTACATTCTCTAACAGTTTTTTTAATACTAGGTATTTTATATGGCAAAGAAAACGGTGATTCGCCAGTAAAAAGAACTCGACTGTCATAGTGTTGTCCTGATATTGTTAAATAAGTATCCTTATCTTTCAATGTGTAATCTAAATAACAAGGAGCTTCACTTAAAGAATGAGAGTAATGATAAATATCTTCGAAGTTTCTTAAATCAGTTTTTAAGAGATAATGCCTACTAGTAACTAGCAATGTATTGTCTATAGTAATAAAATTATATAACCCATTACATTTAAATAACTTAGGTTCGAAACACATTTGTTCAATTTTACTTCTGATATCTATTAACTTGATAGTTTTTCTATCCATTGTTAATATAGTATTTTCGTTTATAAACCTAAGTTGTTGAAAACAGTCTATTTCGTCAATGAGTTTATTTTTATAACTGATAATAGTTTGCTCTGTTTCTATGTCCCTGATGCTTAATTTAGTATTTGAAAAAATAATTCCTAATTTACCAGCTGAAGATAATTTAGCATCTATCAGAGGATGTTTATATTCTTTAGTATATTTTAAAGTTACTTTAGAAAGTTGATCAAACCTCACTACGTTCACTCTATGTTTTTCTCTTAGAACAAAATATAATTCATCGTTAATGTGGCTTGAATTTATATTGTAAATAGTACTTTCTGCAGTATAGTTCATTGTTTGTACATCACCAAAAATATCTACATCACTCGAAGCATTTGTTATACACAATTTGTTATCTAAATCTGGGCGAACCAAGTAATCATTATTAGCATAATGAAAATGCTCTAAATTTCCACCAGTACAATAATAATTGTAATCGCTATTAAATGTGGGATCGGGATCTTTTTGGTGATACCAATTATTCAGATATTGAGGTAAATGTACAAATCTATCATCATTACACGTTTCTTTTGTAATACGTTTTTTATCCCTACTAGTATATCGTTTTCTAACCGATTCTTGTAGATGGTTATATTTCGTTTTGTCTTTAAGTAATTTTTGAACTAAATCTTCAGAAGTTTTAAACGGCCTGTGAATAGGATATGGTAATTCAACATACACTTTTGAAAAAGTTCTATCAGTACCTTTAAAAAGACTTTCTTCGCTGAAATTTAAGAGGTGGTCATGTCTGATTTTGGTTGTAGTATTTTTGTATGTTTTTTCGGGACCATCTACGAACAACATTTCGTTGAAATCTTTTTTTTAATCGATTAATTTTTATAATTTGCACAGGCTGTAAATTGTACAAAATATTATAGGTTATGGTCTTTCTTCTTTTTTCATTCTGATTATTTCGATCCTTTTACATATTAAGGTGGCCAGCTAATACTTTATTTATGAAAAAAGTGGCCTGAGATTGTAATACAGGGTGAACCAATTAGAATCTACTGTCAAATTAAGCAATAAGTGGAAAATATACCGTTTTCAATATACAGCGTGTTATAGTTTAATCAGACTTTTGAATAACAACATATATTATTAGGTATGAAACTTTGAGAAGATTTATTTGATAATAAGAATGAAATAAAAAAAAGAGAAGTAGACAAATATATACTAATAAAGTTTGGGTTATTTTTATTACTGCGAGGCCCCCGTACCTATTGGGCCTTAGTATTGAAATTTTGAGGATGAGAAAAGATTCTTATCAATTTTCTCCAATTTTTCCAACTACTCTTAATTCCCAAATAGCAAAAATATCATCTGGTCGTCTATGCGTGCGTATTTATGTGCGCCATTTCCAAACGTGCTATTCTAAAGGCGACTTAAACCGAAAAATTGATCTTCCCGCTGTGCCATTTTATTCCATTTTAGCCATACACACTTTCACTCCTTGTGAAATATCTTCTAGAATAAAAAGTCTTGACTCTGTAGATTAGATTAGGAGTTAGACGTTATTTGTCCTTGTCCACCACAACCTTTTTAGATATATTGTGGGACTCCGTTTGTTTTAGAGTATGTCGTATAGCCTAGTCTTTTTTATTAGACTTAGTAGCTTTGACAGTGGCTCCCGCATGTAGTTGTATGCATTTGGCTTTACTTTGCCCAATGTTAGAAACCTCATTCCAACCAGGCCTTCACATTGGCACAAGACTTGGAATGATGTTTCCTCTTCTTCTTCACAGAACCTGCACAAAGTTGCTTCTTCTGCTGGATTTATAACACTCATGTGCCTTTTGAGGCCACAGTGTCCAGTAAGAAGGCCTACTGTTATCCTAATGGTTTGACGCTTTTGATCCAATAGGTCTTTTGTAAACTTGGTCGATGGTTCCTTGATGAACTGTTTGGCCTGTCTGAGTCTTGGATAGTTGTTCCACCATTCCTGAGACTCTTCTTGACTCTAATAAAATTGCAGGCCCTGATAGGGTACCGCAGTTTTTCTTGAAGGGGTGCTGTAACTCCTTGTCAATCCAACTTGGCCAATTTTCCAAAAATCATTTGATAGTGGAATATTTCCATCTGCTTAGAAGTTTTCCCACATTATGCCAGTTTACAAGAAAGGGGACAAAAGCGATATAAAGAATTATAGAGGTATTTCCATTATATCGATAATTTCAAAACTATTTGAATCCATACTAACAGATGACATGTTTTACACGCATAAAAACTATATCTCACCTCAACAACATGGCAATTGAAAATGGTTGCCAGGTTGACACCATCCACACCGATCTGTCAAAAGCTTTTGACAGTGTCTATCATGATTTGCTACTCAAGAAACTCTCCGAAATCGGTATCTGTGGTTCTTATTTTTACTTGATTAAATCTTATTTGAGTAATCAGTGTCAACGTGTCATAGTGCATAATTCCGTATCATGTGACGTTTCAGTCCTATCCAGTATTCCTCAAGGTTCACATGTAGCTCCTCCTTTCGCGGATGATTTAAAGTTTTTTTAGTAGAAACACTGGTAATAACTCCGCATTACAGTCTGAACTAAACAGGTTTACTACCTGGTGCAAAAATAACGCTTTTTTATAAATATTTCTAAGTGTACAACCATGCATTTCACAAGATCCTACAATCCTACTCTTAACTGTTACAGTATTGACAGCGTCAACCTAGATCTAGATAGATCCTCGACAGTTATTGATCTGGGCATTATTTTTGATACCACAATATCTTTTAACAATCATATACATATCATAGTATGCAAAGTCCTTAGAATGCTTGGCTTCATCAAGATACATACTAGGTAGGTGTATGACACAAAAGCAATCATGACACTTTACAATGGCCTGGTGAGAAGTGTCCTGGAATACTGTTCTGTTATTTGCCAACCTACTTACACCTGTCATATCAATAGAATTAAAGGGGTGCAACGTAAATTCGTAAAATACCTGCTCTTTAAACACCGATTTTATAGCCACAACACATGTTATCAAATAAGATTAATGCTTTGCGGCATGCAGAGCCTGGAATGCAGAAGAAAACAGGCTTTACTCCTATTCCTGGCTAAATTAATAGGTGGTTCCATCAAGTGCGGGTCACTGCTTGAGTAAGTTTAACTATTGGTTCTTGCCCGACGGACTCGGCACACATCACTTTTGAATGTAAAAATATACAGAACCAATTACGGGTTGATCCAACAACGTATAGAACCCACTCACCCAAGGATCTGTACAAACTTGTACAAGGTACAAAGGTGACAGAGTGGGTGCTATGAACTAACATGGGGTAAAACACAATAAGCCAATAGGCTTCAGTGTTATTCGGAGACACATAGTCAGACGAGCCCAGGAGAAAAAAAAAATTACGTACAAAGTGCATTTATTGATCGCTTATGCAAGAACTATAACAAATTTTACTCGGACTGTGATATATTGTAATATTTTGACGCTGAAAAGGAACTTGCAACTCCTTAATGTCTAAGTTTTATTCGTGTCGTCCCGCGGTGTTGTGTTATTCTTCCTTTTTTAATATTCTATATAGAATTTTTAATTTATTTTATATTGTTTTTAACTCTACAATTGTTTTTGTTAGGTTAGATATACTGTACTATTTGGAATTTAACATTCTGTAAGTGCTACATAAATAAATAAAGATAATTCTAGAACGAAAACTTTAATTGACTTGCGGTTTTGATTTTTCTTGATAATTTCTTCCGGCCGAGAACCCTATTGATATTAAAAATTTTTTTTAAACACAAACCTAATTTTCTATATGACTGTCATTATTATACATCAAATGTGTTTATTTAAAAAAATCTTTTGAACTAAGGTAATCTTCTTATTTTTTAGGCTGGAGCTTCAATGATGGACACCTCTCGTACTTCTATGATCCAGTTTAATAATCCAAATTCAGAAATGTGTTCGGAATTTTTTAAAAAGATGTACTGCAGTAGACTACCCCTTCACATAACGGAGTGTATGAACACTAGTGTTCTGGATTGTGCTGTAACTTTCACTTGTGACAAAAATATTTGCGTATTTGGCATACAGGTTGGTACTAATTTTTTTAGAGTAGTTTAAAAAACAAGTGTATTTGTGAGTGTAAAATATTTAGTAAAATAAATTATACCAACTTTAAAGCAGTGTGCAAGCGTACTTGTACATATGTTATTTTAATTTAATCCACTAAATACACTAACTTGTTTTATAACTAATTTATTTGTAATCAAAATTACACTGATTTATATTTACTTTAACAATTTATCTTTACTCAACAATATTTATTTCTAAACTTAACGAAAATGCCAAAAATTTGTCTATATAGAAAAATGTTGCGCACCGCACTATTCACAAAGAATTCCAGCCAATTCTCGAACGTAGTAGACTCAAGTTCTAGCAATACTTCCAGCGTTTATGTCACATTCTTCGTAGGCTAACAAAAAAAGGAAAGAATATATCCTTTATTTTTTTCTAGATTACATAGTAAAAAACATGAGCTAGAAAAACCTATTGTAGGACTTATTTCTTATTAATGTATTTAGAGAAATTTGTATTATTTAAATAAAATGTGAACTGTAAAATATTGTAAGGATAGAACTTAAAATTGAATTGACACAAAATAACCTCTATTAAAATTAATTAAAGATTGACTGGCCAGTTAGTTTTGAAACCAGTGCCATCAGAAATACATACACACACAAAGAAACGTCTGTTTTTAACATCAGTCTAATATGTTTAAGAATAAAGAATCCTAAAAAATGAAAATAAAAATAAAATGTTGTTTTTTGTAGGTACCTGCCCAAGTACCTATGGACGAGGAGAGAATACCAGTGGGTAATTTGTATCCAGAATTATTATACGCTCATTTATTGGACGCTGATGGAAGTCGGTTGACATACACTCATTTCACCAGCAGAGTTAATTACAGATCCATGATTGAAATATCGTTTAATCGTCCAGTATATATTCAGAGAAATAAAGTAAGTAACATTTAATCATCAATATCTCTGTTGAGACATGTCCAGATAATTATGCAGGTACCACCTAACGCATATGATTGGAACTTATTTATGGACAGTCTGTCTCGACATAATATTATTTTCCTTAAGGAAGTTCGATCTAAATTATATGAACTTGTCTGTTCTCCAATATATAACACTTTGTAGTATATCTTTCATAATATTGTTGTGCCACAGCGTATATAGAAATGAATTTTTCTCACCCATTATTCATAAACCTCTCCTAGATTTATTTATTATTCGAGCTACTGAACATCGCCAAAAGGAGTTGGAATACTTATATTGGCAACACAGAAAAATGGTGGTTAAAAGACGTCCTTTAACTACCCCTGGGATTATGTAAATTGCCCAAAAGACTGATAATAAAGAAGGAATGCTATTATTTCCCAAAAATATACCCCTGATTAGGTATTAGACCTTTTAGTCTGCAATAATTACATCCACCTTTGTGGAAAAAGCAATATTAAAATCAAATAAATTAATAGAAGGTAACTTATTAAGAAAATTAACTAATACTTAAAAATTTAATAGCGCTGATGCTAAAGTTAATCTTAGTTGGTAGAGTTCATACCAAAATTAGAAAATTACTTGGAAATAGCTACTATTCATTAGCAAACATAAACCCACTTTACTTAAGGTAAATTACCCCTTCATAATCAAACCCCTGATTACTTTAAAACCATGAAGTGGTATCACAAATATATTTGAATGCCTGTGAATCCATTCAATATGGATCACTCGAAAAATACCCCAACTTATAAATGTATGAGATTTAATTTGTCACTCAAAATCATTAAACCATTTATTGGAAAAAGAAATTCACAAGCTATGGTTGCCAAAAATTTAAATTATATTAGGTTAAATCCCATACGCCATATAACCCTGTGGATTATATATAAAAAACCTCCCAAATAATAAATAAGAATAATAAAAGCACTTTATTCATTATGAATATTACAACCAAATGGCCATCGATCTAGGTCCTTCAGCCAGTACAATTTGTGTAATAGAATGATTGGAATATTACGTAAAAAGGGGCTGATTGTAACAGTCGAAAAAAATAAGATGTGTCTCAAACGCGCTTACCTTCTGTGTTGCATCATATTGTTCGTCGGATGAATTAGGTGGTAGTATTAGTCCAGTAGCCAAGACCGGGCCCGGTTACACAGTTTATACAATAACGTTTATTATACAGGATTTTATAATAGCGAATTTAACGGCACATACACACCACAAATCGTTATCGTCGCGGAAAAAATTGCTGTAGTTCTTCTCGTCCAACGGCGCTTCACTTGTCTTACAGTCAGACGAAGCGCATGTGTGGGCCAAAGTTTTAAGTAAGCGATTTGAGACAAAGGGCGAATATTTAAATAATAAAATAGGAATTAATTCATTCTGGGACAATTTGTATAGTATGTATGAGGATTTACAAGCTATATGTGTAAGATGAATACGAATATTAAGCTACTTAAAAAAAATAATATGCGTCACTAATTATTGTTCATCGGCAAATTCGTTTAAGATTTCTGTTATTGATCTCACTGGGTATTTAAACTTTACTTGACCAATTTGTCGTTGCATCGAAAAAATGTTTAGTATGTGATTGTTTTGTTTCTTCGAGAAATGTTTTGATAGTTTTCTAATTCTTTCCAGGATAGGCTGAATCTTAGTTTTTTCGTAAAGATATTCATTCGCTGGTTGGTGAGTGGGGTTTTCAGGATGTTGCATTTTGGTAATAATTCTTAGTGTAGAAGTTTCGGCCACTTGAATGTTTTTTTAATGCAGGTTTTCGGCAGTTTAAATATATAGTGTGACCGTATTACAAGAGTAGTTTTGTAGATTTTAGTGGCCGTGTAGATGTTGATACCTTCTTTTTTGTATGTTGAAGAGCGGAAATGTTTGGTTCTGATTTTATTTTTTTGTTTGCGGATGTGTTCATTGAAGTTCAGCTTATTATCAATAATAAGGCCTAGGTATTTCACTGATGATACGGGATAGATTGGTTGGTTATATATGATGAGTATAGGTGATGTCGGTCTTAGATCATGATAGGGTATCATTAATTGACATTTTTGTGAGTTAACTCCATTTATTGAGCTATTGAATAACTTCGTTATATTGATTTTGTAGTGCTGTGATGGTTTGATTCAGCGTATTTCTATGTGATATCAAGGCCGTGTCATCTGCGTATTGGAGTGTGTAATTTATTGCATTGAAGTGTAACTGACTTGAAGGAAAATCAAAGCAATATATGTTATATAAAGGAGCGGAGATAGTGGCGACCTTTGCAGTACACCTTGATTTGCTATAAAACTTGGAAATGTGTGGTTATTTATTTTAACTCTTAGAGTTCTGTTTTAAAGGAAGTTTTTGATAAAATTATAAGACCATTAAGCACATTAAGAAGTTTTAGTTTAAATAGCAGGCCTTTGTGCCAGACACAGTCAAAGGCTTTTTTAATGTCCAACAGGAGAATGGCAGATTTGTTATTGTTTTATTTTGTTGTTTGCACATTGGAAACTAGCAGAGTGGTTGGTACCAGAGCGGAGATTTGTTCTCTAAACCCAAATTGGAATTGCGGAATTCGTTCGTTTACTAATGCTGATAGATTGAAGTTTTTCGAATAGTTTTTTCAAAACTGGAAGAACGGTGATTGGTCTGTAATTATCAATTCTTTTGTGGTCTGTGCCTGGTTTTAAAATAACTATGATGCCTTTTTTCCATTGATCTGGAAAGTACTGTGACGGCCACCCCCCAGGCCCCCTTTTCTTTTTGATTTGTTCTTGTGTTTTACTCTGTGAAATGTGTTTTTATTTATTTACCTCACAAGTTTTACTTTAAATTCTATACTTACTTTAATTGGCCCTTTTTCCTCTAGTAGTAAAAGTGATCGTCTAGTTAATTTATTGATAATTTATATACCCACGTTGTGATAATATTAATTAAGGTAAACCAGAATTCGATGCAAAGTTTGATGCAAATTGATAAATAAAACATACTAATTCATATTTAAACTCTTATATTTGTCATACTTAAATTTGATGCAACAATTAGCAAAGCATATTACAATTGGTACTATTTACTGAGATCTCACTTGAGTCCCGTTCAAACGCAGACCATATTCATTTGCTATCAATATGTATTTTATTTAGGTTGATGACCAATAGAGTTAACGAACACCGTCAATTCGCCAGTTGATTAACTATTGTGTTGATGTTTATATTCTTTCTAGGTTGATGACCAATGAAGTTAACGAACAGAGCCAATTCGCCAGTTGATTAACTATTGAGTTGATGTTGATTTGATTCTATTGTAGATATATACAGGTTGTACCCTCTTAGGTAAATATTACGATGAGTATAGAGGTGATGACCAACGGAAGTAACAAACAGCGCCAATTCGCCAGTTGATTACCTTACTATGTTGATTTCACATATACTATGTTTCAAACCTTGTAGAACGGGTTGCTTAGCGTATAGGTGTCCCCCCTTGAGCTAACGAACAGCGTATTCGCCAGTTGGTTAACTTACTATTAAATTTTACCATCTTGGTTTGTACAATTTATCCAAGATAGCACGTCCCTGTATATTTCTTAATATTGATTTTTATAATTTCTATTGAAATACTTAAAATTTCACCCATCCAACACAGATGTCTATCCTGTCTTTCGAGGTGTATGACCCGAAGGCCATGTGGTTTATTGATAATATTTTACAGCAAATGTCAAGCCTGCGCTTAAACGAAACCCGGGTGATACCTAAAAGAAAGGTACATAAATCTTTTGACTCACCATTGAAAATACAGACATTAGATTATGTACTAATTTCATCTATCGTTGTGAAGGCGTCGATGTAGGTACGTCGCAAGGTTGGGCGTCGAGGCGCCCATCGTCGAGACGCCTAGCGTCGTGGTGGAAAGGAAGGTATTTAATATGGTATTGTATTGGGACAGACTTACGGTAGAATTATGTAGGTGGTGCGGGACGTGATATTATGAAGGACATATTTAGGGACGGCAAGCGTCGGAAATAAGGCGTGGGACGTTGAGCGTCGAAATGAGTGTACGGTAGGAAATACTTATATGGTGAGGAATGTGACAGCGTTCGAGACGTAGATAGTAGGACGGCAGGACGTTGGGCGTCGAGACGTTGACACCTTCGGGGATAGGAGGTATTGTAGGATAGACGTCGATTAGGAAGAGCGTTATAGGAAAGGTACTAATTACTGAACTTGAAATATAACCAGATACAAATAATAAATGAATGCTTGCACATAATAAATGAATGCATGCACATCAAATAATTAAAAATGAATGAATCCGAGCTCATTTGGGTCTGACTTCGTATACTAATTTTTAATGGCTTTTGTGACGTCTCCATGTCTTTAGTTTCCATCGAAATACTGTGGGTGCAGGAGGTGGCTTATTTATTATGTGCCTTGAGAGCTTTGTGTATCGAAATATTGTCGATATCGGTCTTAACATTGAAACTAGAAAAATAAGCGATTAAGTATTTTAATGATAATTACTTCGTGAAAAGAAATATGGTCTGTGTTCCCAGACACGTTCAGAAATTTGGATCTTTTACGGACGTGATTATAGCTATTATTTATTAGGTGTCGTAAATAAGATTTAATTATCTTGGAGATTTTTCGTTAAATGAAGCGGTAGGTTACAGTACGAATTTTTTTTTTTTAACAGAATATAAACATTTTTATAATATAGATATGTATATTATATTCTAGTTTTTTTTACAATTTGCCATAGGATCATGTCCGATCCTGGAGCGGAGTTTTCTTGATTGGATAGTATTTGAAAGTATTTTTCCTCCTCGAATTCTATGTTATCTTCCTCATTGATTGGGTTGTTTCTAAAATATTGTTTGCACCATGAGTTTACATTATTCCAGTTTTTTGTTCAAAAGATGGGTCTTTCGTTCCGTTATATGTTTTAATGAAGTTATCCTTGAATGCATCGGCCTTTCCTTCATATGTGGTATAGTTTATACCATGGTCTGTGATATTTGGAATTGTATTCCTTGTTTTATATTTTGACAGTTCATTTATTTTATGATAGTTTATTCCCTGATCTCGATTGTTTTCTTTGCAGGTCGGTAGCCATGTGTGTTGCTGAAATTGTTTTATTAATTTTTGAATATCTTTGTTAAAGTTATTGATTTTTGTTTTGACTTCCTGACTAGGGTTTTGTCTGTATTCTTTGAGCATTTTACGTTATGTTTTGATGAGTTTTACGATGTATCTAGGAAGTTCATAAGTAAAATATTTGTTTGCAGTTTTTGGTGTGTTGTTTGTGATAATCTCGGAGACTTTTGTGTGAAAATTATTGCCTTCATTGGTAGTAATATTAGTATTGTTTGAAATTAGTTGGTTTATGTTTTCAGTGTTTGATTTAATGAAATAGTATTTAAGAAGTGGGTCTGCAAAAGTAGAGGGCATTCCTTGGTCGATAGTAAACATTATAGAATGGTGGTCTGCCCCAATGTCGGGATTAATTACTTCTATATTCTTGATTGCGTTGCTAAGATTGTCAGTGTACATTAACAAATCTGGGGTGGCGTGCTCATTGTTGGGCATTAAAAAAGTAAGGGAAGTATCCGATTTAATAAAGTTTGTGTTATGCATAAAAGTTTAAATCTGTTTTAATTTGCCTGGAGAGCGGTGGTTGAAGTCACTGATTAGCACAACATATTTCAATCTTCCTGCCATTCTGAAGATAGAATCGTCTGTTGAAGCATGTGGGTGGCTGTATATCAAAATAAGGCGAAGTTCGTCATCATTGAAAGGGATACTAACGTGTAGAGCATCATTTCGGGGATCGTTTATGCGGGGCAGATTTTGTTTTCGCATTTTTAGCTTTGGATTTATTTGCATAAGTGATCCTCCTCTTATATTTTGGTTTAGAATATTTCTGTCGTGTCTTACTACATCCCAATTTCTATAGTTGGTGTTGGTTTCCGCATTGGTTTTAGTTTCTACAAATAGGGCACAGTCTATTAACTTCGTTTCTTTCGTATGGTTCACTAAATATTTCTTTTAAAAGTAACTGTTTATATTAGTGTATAATATTTTAATTTCGTTGTTGAATGTGAGCTACTTGCGATTCTGGTATAGTTTCAGTGGGAGATTCCAAGTTGTCTAGTTCCATGTCAAACGTCAAGATGTAAATCCAGTTGTTGCCCACAAACGTTACAGTGGTATCTATTCTGTATTTCGCCATGAATCTTTTTCGTAGTCTTTCTATTAACTCCTCTCTGTTAATGTTTTTGGGTTTGTTCAGCTTTTGTACATAAGAATTTATTATTATGTCATGAACTGTTAAGTTAGGAATTCCTGTTATTGGTTTTGTTGGTCTTTTAGGACATTTAAATGATCAAGCTTGATAATCTTCTGAGCCACATCCACTTCATTTTGAAGGTAGCGTGATTGGACTTGTTCGTAGAATGCGCTTCAGAACATTTGTTACATTTTATTGTTTCTGTGCAGTTTTCGGTTGAGTGGAAAAACTTCAAACACTTATTGCAAGGCATTGGGGCTGGGGGCGGCGAAGAGCTCGTATAGACAGCATAATGGCGGGATTTGTAATGTAATCCTTCAGAGAGAAGTTTTTCGTAAAATTGTGGATTTTTGTGATAATTCTTATGAAGTTTGTTGGAGTGTCTGTTTTTTTGAGATGATTCGTTTACAGTAATGGAATTCTCCTCCAGATGAGACCATTTTTTGTGAGATTTCTTCGTCCGATAATATTTCGTTTTCGACAGAGGCAATAACACAAGAGTAGACCTGAGTCGCTGGAATTTTATTATCTCTTGAAGCTTGGTTGTAGAGTATTGTTGCGCTATATTTCATAATTTTATTGTTATTTTTTAAGATCCTTAGTGCATTTTTTAATAGCGCTTTAGCAATATCACTTTTGAGCAGATAGTCCTTTTTTGTCTTTAATATTATATCACTATTATTTGGTCTTGTTTCTTCCCACAAATCAGCCATTTGGATTCTATTAATAATGGTTATTATTGGTGTTAATATAGAACATATTATTAAATTGTTTTTGTTGGAACTCTTTCATGTGTGGTGAGAAATTTATAAATCTCCCTGGATTTTTATTTGATGGAATATTATTATTTTGGTTTTGGATTTGTTTTTTTTTTGTTATATAAGAAACTACAGAATTTCGATACATTCGTCTAGCAATTATTCATTCAATTGCTGTAAATTCGTTAGCAACTTGTATTTTCTTTTCGTTGACGTGGAAATATCTTGATCTACATCCATAATCCGGAGAATTCTTCCCCATTACTTGAACTAGACATATTTTTTTTATGGATTTTGGTATTGAACAGTAAACTTATCGCTGCTACTTGTTTCGCACAGAAACCGTTGTTGCTTGTTCAAAGGCAACAAGCGAACGTTAATAAATTAATTCTTCGGTTTTACTCTTAAATTCAATAAAATTGCTGTGTTGATAGCTTATACGTGTACTGTATTGCATATCGAATACTCGTCCTTTCATTGATTTATTTTAGTTGAACTAAACATTTTCGATATCAACTTTTTTTACTTCTTTTTTTTTAAATGCTGTATTTGAACAGATTTTACTGAAAACTAAATTTTTGAAAGTAACTTTATCTATTTTTTTTTAGGTATACAAGGTTGGTGTGGTTTTAAATAAAGTAGGATGCTATCCCGTGGGGACTTATCCAAGCCAATCGACGTGCAGCGGTGTTGTTTTTACCTTTTCTCAAAATCAGTGTGGTGACTCTGTTCGTGATGGGCTAATTCGATCCATCGTTTTCTCTATTTCTTCTGGTAACAGTATGATTTCAGCTCTACCCGGGGATCACTCAAAGTTGCAGAATTCTATTAATTTAATATAAAAATAAGCAATAACAGAATGACCTAAATTTTTAGATTTTGTTCCTATTTTTTGACTTTTGGCTCCTTATATATGCATTTTTCATGTCTTATGTCAACCTACTTGAATTTATTATTTCTTTTATTTAAGAAACTTGATTGGGGATTGGAGAAATATTAGATCAACTATTAAATTAAATTTTTTCAATAAAATTTATATTAAGGTTTATATGGACCCCCGGAAAACGTATCTACACTTTCAAAATTTTTGAAAAAATGTGTGAATGTATATACAACCTTAAGTATTATTTTACCAAAATTTGATCCGGTTTGTATCATTTGTTCTCAAGAAAAATCGGAAAATTTACTTTTTTACAAGTATAAAACAAAGAAACTAGACTATCAAGAGAGATCATTATTTCATAAAATAAATTAGTTTTGGTTAAGAAACTTACATAAATTTTTTTAAAATTTTTGAACTTGCAGAAATGACGTAATTGAAGAATATATTTATTTTATTAACAAAAATTAGATTTAAACTATAAAAATGAATGTAATATTCAAGAATAATTATATTTAAAGACATTGACCTCAAAACATTATTAAGTTTTTTATAAATTTATTGAAAAATTCAATTAAACAATAACACTATTTTGAATTTCCTCTTTCAAAGTCTTATCTCTGAGAGGTGCTGCCATCTCAATTAGTACTTTCTAAAATTGCTCACAGAGAGCATTAAATTTCCTACTCAAACAGAAATTTCGGATGTCCGCGTACACCAACGCTACCATGTTGCCAGATCGAGTTGTATTACTAAGTTCGCTGGATTAAATAAATGTTTCTATTAATAATTCGGTCGATGCAAACGTACCTATTCATTTTACAGAATATTTGAATTATTTAATTATTAAATGAAAGATACATTCTGAATGATGCATGTGTTTTATCAATTAAAAAAGTTGAACAGATGTTTACCAAATATCAGTATTATGTTAATTGCATGTTGATTAGTTTTTGGTAGAAATTGGATCGTAGGACGATATTTAAGAAGGTTGGCAAGTAAAAAAAAAACGGATTTTGAAATTAAAACAACAGGTATTTAGTAATGACATTTTTTCTGTTAAAAAAATATAAATTCGTAAAAATCTGATTGGCTCAAAAACCATATTACCTTAGTAGGTATTTCATATTTTTTTTAAATAAAAAAAACTATTTCTATTATAAATAAATTTATTAAATATACCTTTTAAAAATTCTTATTGATCCTACAAAAAATAAATCATTGCTAAACATTTACTTAGTAAAAATAGTTATGGTTTTCCTAAGGAACAATTTTTTTCCATCAGCAGTAGTAGAACAAAAGTATTTAACATGTTTTTGTGCATTTAATAGTGCAAATTCTCGAGCTGAGTAAAAACACTTTACTTAAAAATTTTTAGCATCATCTACCAATCCATCCGGTGAAGTTCCTAAGAAACGATAACATTTTTCTTAAAAGATGAATAAACCACATTCAACAAATGTATTCTTTGTAATAGAAGCATATGTTTCAATTGCAACAGTTTCCTTAAGTTTAACATCTATATCTGTAACGTGTGTAGGGTGGGTTAACCCACGGCACTTAGGCCTTACTAAACCCATTTTACATCTTCCTAAATAGATAGGCACCTCCTAGCTCGTGAGCCAGCCTACAGATATAATGTAGTTGACAATATTGCCAAGAGGTGCCTTTCTTATATCGGCTGGTGTTAGCCAATTATCAACGAATACAAATCATTTAATAAATGTGAGCATCGATCACTTGTAGACGATATACTCGATGATATCATCTTTTTGTTTGCACCCTTTGCAGAGTGCGGATTCTGCCAGCTCCATGACATGGAGATGTTTCCCTACTTGGCAGTGACCCGTCAGAATCATATAAAGGGACAATTCTGCTCGTGGTATACTCGTTGTAACTTTTAGGGTCTCCTCCCCGGTTATGACCACTCTTCTTGTTTTTTTTTTTTAATGAAACACCCTATATATTAGTAAGACAATAACTCAAAATCAATCCCATATAAATTAATTTTATTAAGTTAAATATTTTGGCCTTAGGACATCATCAGGTCTAAAAATTAAGTGATAAGCGCTAACAAAACACTACTAGGACGTTCCCATAAAAAGGTTAAAAAATACACGTGCATGATTAAAACCGAGCCCCAACAAGGGTAAGGTAGTTGTAAGAAATATCATATGTGAGACATTTTGATAAATGTGAGAATATGGCGATGAGTAGTGTTAGCCTATAAGTTTCTTTATTCAAATCTTTTTCAACTTGTACAATTTCTATCATATTTCCCACATATGGTATCTCTTACAACTGCCTTTTTAATCATACACGTGTATTTTTTTTAAATATTTTATGGAGACGTCATTTTATATTGTAAGCGCTTATTTCTTTATTTTTAGACCTGATGATGGCCTAATCCTGAAACCGGTTGTCATTTAACTTCCTAAAATTAAATAACGTGGGATTGATTTTGAGTCATTTTTTTATCTTTAAGGTACATATTAGTTAGTTACTCTGTATACTATCACATTTTTCTACTCTTTTATACTATTCGATTTCAAAAATGTATACCTGAGGTGTACATTGAATCGTCTGGAAGTTGCTTTTTTTGAGCTTTTGTTTACGTTCTTTCTTTCTTTCTTTCTTTCTTTCTTTCTTTCCCTTTCTGTCTATTTTTTTTCTTTCTCTTCTCACCTTTAAAATTATGGATAGTTTTCATTGAAATTATTTAATATTCATTTAATTATTAAATAGTACCCAACCATAGCGCGCGAACGTATCCTCCAGTCAGTTTTTTTTTATTTCAATTTTTTGTCTGCGCGAACTGAGTCCATTCGCCAAACCACATAGATTATATTGTTCTAATTTTATACCATATTTTAAGGATAATGCGCTCACCCTAAATAACTTTATTTCAGTAAAGTTCATAGTTGAGAATGATTGAGCGGACCAGTGGAAGACTTAACAAAAGCTCGCCAGGTCATATCCATCTCTTAGCTGGATCACTTGGGCCGTCCGCGCTCAACACCTCACCTCCCGCGGCTTACAACATAAACAAATAAAACATAATTATATTGAAGTTTGGCAACGTTCTTCGCATCGAATCATAAAGATCTCCCGCGTAATCTATTATTGTGCTAGCAGTCTCTTTTGGCGGCGATATAAACTAACGAAATATTATTCTATCACAGATAGAACCCTGTAACTTTAATAAATTGTATACTAAATTTGATGCGACAGGTAGAGCCATCTCTAGAGTCAGAAACGAGTGAGGAGGTGGGTCTATATAAACCTTAAGGTGTTGAAAATTATTTTTCAACAAAAAAAATGAGTAGTAATGTAGGTTTGTTTTAATTATTGAATAATGGTACACATATATTTTTCAGTAATGAAAATTTTACAGAAATCTGTAATTTTATTTTTACATTTCTCATTATTGGATCTGAAAATTGAAAATGATTTACTAGGCACAAAACAATTATTTCGATAATTATTACTGTAGATTTGTTTTAATTATTGTAAAATGTATGTCTGTACATACATTTTTTAATAATTAATATTTTTATTATTAAATATTTGTCATGAATCAATTTAAATAAATTGAAGAATAATTTTTGTTATCATCATATTATCATCCTTATATTAATTTTTTCTGGACTTACATTTATATTTCATTTTAAAATGAAGCAAAAAAATTTAATTATATAACATTTCCCATTGGTTTTCTATTTATGTCACTTTCTTGTTTTTGTTTCTTAAAAAAGATGCCTTTATTTTTTTTAGATGCTTTATTTTATAGATTTTATTCATATAAATTATACATCACAGTGTATGCTTTTAGTTCGTAGGAATAATCGATGTAAATAAAAACTACAAATCTATTTATGTTGATTTTATTTAATTTTTTTTCACAGGTTTTATTTCTGATTCGAATTTAAAATTTGTATTAAATTAAGTAAAATTTATAAAAACTTTAAAATGACAATAATTGGAAATAATCAAACCAAATCAAAATAAATATATAAGCTACTCATCTAAGATTAACTTATATGTTTTTGTTTTATTAATATAAAGTGAAATTAGGGTTTAAAACGGGAGATGGCTTCCACTTTTCCTATAACAAAACAACCGATTTAATCGGAGCAATTTAAGATAACTGTTGCGCTTGCACACCTACCAGGTGGATAGAGAACGTCAAATAATGAGGGGAAATACTTGAGGAGTACTTATTTATTTAATATAAAAATATATAGACAATGGGGCATGTTCAAAAATTTTTAAATTTTTTTTATGAATAATAGAGTTGAAAATAAAACTACATTTTTTTTAATCTATTCATTTGCCGGAGTTATGAATTTTTTTAAAATGTATGACGTCACCGGGAATAGACCAATAGGAGCTAGCGCACAACGTTGCCGGCTAGAAGGTTTACGAGAAGTGATGTACGTTCGTTTGTGTACTCTTTCTTACTTTTAGACTTCTAAAACATCGTTAAATAAATATCTTTTAAATATATAAGATCAAATGTTTTTTGAAAGTATTATTTCTGTTTAAACTTTTACCATATTTAA
>OV651825.1:34136106-34228911 GCA_927349885.1 Psylliodes chrysocephalus
TTCAAGTTGTTTCATATGATGGATCGTTTCGTTAAGAGTGTCTGAATTTTCATCTAATTGAAAAATCTTTTGTAGGTGGTCAGCAAAAATATCAGCTTTCTGTTGATTGTCTCTTGCCCATTTGTTATCTGCTATTTTGATAGGAGGATAGTGTTTACATGCATTTTTCATCTTTTAAGTTGCCATTCAGAGCGAATGATCAGTTTCGTTATCATCTATTAGCCTTACTAGTTATTTGTTGAAGTATTCTTCTTTGTGATTTAGAATTTCTTTTCTCAGTATTTGGGTAGCTTTATTTAACATATTTGTATCTTCTGATAATCTTGTCATCTCCCATTTCTTTCTTTGTTTTCTTTTTTCTGCTACCAGTTCTTTTATCTCGACAGAATAGTTTTTTCCAGTTGTTTCTCTTCTTACTTTTGATGTGTTTCTCCATGCAGGTTGCTGGACTTCAA
The DNA here is from genome assembly GCA_927349885.1 of Psylliodes chrysocephalus. Taxonomy (NCBI): domain Eukaryota; kingdom Metazoa; phylum Arthropoda; class Insecta; order Coleoptera; family Chrysomelidae; genus Psylliodes; species Psylliodes chrysocephalus. The sequence goes on from OV651825.1 coordinate 34,136,562, forward strand.
CCATAAACCTTTCCAGTTCTTTATCTAGCTGCTCTTTTTTTAATGTTATGATCAGTTGAAAAGTATTTGTTAAATCCTCTTGAAAACCATCACAATTATTTTTCCGATTTGCTAGAGGGTCAATTTTACTTCTTTTTGAATAACATTATCACTTAGAGTAAGTATTACTGTAGAATGGTCTGAATCCATATCAAAATTTTATTCTACTTGTGAATAGTTTGATGAAATTTTCCTCAAAATAAAGAAATCCAAAAGGTCTGGAATCTTATTTGGATCGGTGGGCCCATAGGTGGGTTTTTCAGAAGATTGGTATGTACAATCAAGTTCCTCTTACTGTGGCTAATCTAGAACTCCATATGGTGTTTTTGGAGTTGTAATCTCCACCGATTATAAATTTGTTATCTAGTTTTTTGAGTACATTGAGATAGTTTTCTTTTTTCTGGTTGTATCTTGGTGGGCAATAGATTGTAGCTATTGTAATTTTGCCCCCTTAATGTTAATGGTGCTAATGGTTACCTGATTTTTTGGTTCTTGGGTGCCTGGTTCCTTATAGTGGGAAATGTTTTTTTTTTTTAATAATTAACGCACTTCCTCCTCTTGCTATATTTAATAGATAGATAGTTTGATAGAAGTTGTATCCTCTGTATTTAATATATGACTCCGTTTAAGGTGGGTCTTTTTTTGTACGTTTAAGAAAACTTGGATGTCAGTTTATTTTTGGAGAATCCCATTGGCATTCTAAGTGGCTATTCTATCTTTTGTCCATTGGTGGTTTTGTTATATATTTGGGATTTATTTAATTCTTCTAGCTTCTGGAGCCAGTTAGAGAGGGAATCTATTCTGGTTATTAAGGATAATAATAATTCATGAGTTGTACTTTCTGCTGGGCTGGCTGACTGTGCAGTATGCTGTTCAATTTGTGGTGTGGAATTCATAGCTGGTTGTAATCTCTGAATTGGTTGCTACTGTGAGTTTGTTACCTGAGAAGATATTTTCATTTTTGACAGTGGGAAAAGCGTTTATGGGTCTCCTCTACCTTGTCAATATTTTAGGTTTATTGGTGACTATCTCCCTAGACCAAATATCAGCGACTATTTCTTTAGGTAAATAGTCAATATTTGGTCTAGTGAAATAGTCGTACCAAATATAACACGACCTTGATTAATATTCTGCTATTTTTTTGTATTGCTAAACTTCTCGAATATTTTACAATTTGATTCTACATAATTTTGGCATTAATAATCAATTGATTAATGCCCAAAATTATGTCTCATCAAATTAATATTAAAATATTCTCGAAATTTAGATTTAGACAAAAATAGTTGACTATTATCAAGGTGTTGGTATATTACCCTTGAATAAATCACAAGCATTATTTAATTGTTACTCGTTAGTGAGTTTTATTAATTTGAATAGTTCACGTCAAAATAGTCAACTACAACTGCTTCTTTTACTTCTTTTCTTTTAAATAAATAGTTTATTTACGGATGTCACCATTTCTTTAAGCTTTTTTATTTACGTATTCATCATCACATGACATCACATTTAATCCTTTCTCAATGCTTCTTCTCTTTGAATAATCTTCACATACCGGAAGTATCATCCTGCTACCAATTTTTGGGCTATCACTGAACCACATTAAAGATTAAAACTTGGATTGAATTATATGTGACACCTTCCCTCGAATTTTTAAAAAGAAAAATGTACTTAACTTAAAAACATATTTCCTCATTTACATAATTATTTTTAGATCGCTGAAGAAATTAAAGATAAGTTGAAAATTCCCAGTTTAGCATTCGTAGATGACGGTTACGAAAAAACTCTACAGGATGATCTGAAAAAAGAGTTTAATAAATACTTACCATTAGAAAAACGAATAATTTTACCAGAAAACCCCGATAGCGATGTAAATGGAAACTACCAAAGAGCATTTATAAGACTATACAAATGTGCTGAACATAATGGTAAATATAGGGTAACTGAATTAAAAAGTGGACCGTTTTCTCAACAGGACTTAAATCAGGAAGTAAGTAAGAAAAATATGTTTTGATCCATAAAAACTATTAACACCCAATATGAATTTTTAATAGGATGTTTATATATTGGACCAAGAAACTGATGGTATATGGGTATGGGTAGGAAGAAAAGTTAGTGAAAGAGAAAGAAGTGAGGCATTAAGAAATGCTAGAGGATTTGTTAAAAAGAAAAAATATCCTGCTTTTACTAAAGTAACCAGAGTGGTAGATGGTCATGAACCGCCAGAATTTAAGATTCTATTCGCCGATTGGAAATCTGAAACCAAGGGTAAATATTTGCTTGAACTTTCTAAAAAAAAACAGAAATTGTTTAAAATTTATTTTCAAATTTTTATTATAATTAAATCCCGTTTTAACTTTTTCATTATGACGGTTTCATGTGCTGCAATATGTCTTATTGGATGGAAAAGAGGATATAGAGCCTAAATTATTCTATAGCATAAAATCACAATATTCACTCAAATTAAAAAATCAAAAAATGATGAAGTGTGCTATTAGAGTACTCAAAAAGTGCATTTAATAAAGTTTTTAGAAATACAAAAAAACAATATTTCAGAAGGTCATAAATCGGCCAAAATAGAAAATTATATACAGGGTGGGCCACTAGTAACGCCTCGATCTGTGGAGCCAAAACTAGTTGATTCTGTTAAAATCTGTTTTCAGAGCAAGATGTATATGAGAAAAAACAACAATTTAAAAATAATTTAAATTATATAGGGTTCTTCAAGAAAGTGATACATATCGAAATTGTTTTTTTACTGGGACGCCCTGTATTTTATTTTATATTTAAATTTACCCCGCTTTTGCCGTTATAACAATATCAAATAGTATGAGATTATACAGGGTATTTCACACGCTACAACCAGTTTCATATGAAAATCGTCTTGATTTCAATGACCTGTATAGTGCAAAAATAACAATTGAAAACTCATTTTTTGCAGCAAAAGATTTTCGATATAAGTAAAAAATTATGCCGATGCACTACTTTTTTTAATTAACAACAAATCTGTACAGGATGAGTCAAAACTCAAATACATCATTTTCTATTTTTTTTTTTTTTTTTAATTGACCACACTGTATTTTATATCACTATTTAGAAGTACCTTAATTAAAGTGTTATTTGAAATAAGCATGCCCTATACCTAATATTAATATTTTTGACCGATTTTTAAATTAAAATGTCAAAAAATTCACAAAATAGTTTAATTTTAACTAGCCACTGGTTAACAGGAAATGGACTATTAATTATTGATTCGAATTTAACCAGCTGTAATTTATTATCGACTAAAAAAGTATCTGACAATTTATAATAAGACTAACATTCAGTAAAAAATAAATTCAATAGGAACGAATTTTAGACTCAATCAATAATAATTATAATACCTACTTTATTCTAAGTTTATTATATTTTGAAATTGACTTTGAAACCTGAAGGGGGAGGGGTTTGTTCTGTCTGACAAAACTTCCACCAAAGTTTCAACCCCACCATATATTCTTTTAAGGAAGAAGTTAAAATAGATGACAGCCTAACCTCAATAGTATTGGAGTCTGTTGGGGTACACGCCTGTTGGCTAAAATCCTGCCACCAGGGAAAGGTTTCTTGCCAGGGTAGCTATTCTTGAATTCGAGGGAGTAGAAAACCGGTTTCTCCTCTTTATCTGCAACGCAAAAAAAAATGTATTTTTGTCTCATTCTTCCCTCAAAATTTCTACTCCCTGAGATTCAAGAATAGCTACCCTGAGGGTGTAAAATACTGTCGACAGAAGAGACCAGGGTCAAATATAATTAGTTCTGAATTTAAAACAGTCGTAAATAGGTGCCACCAAGGATTAATAGTCCAAACAGGCATTACTACCACGCTTGAGGCATATTGTTTTATGTCAAAGGAGTAAAATTTAAAATTATTTATAATTTTCTGTATTACTGAAATAAAAACGGCAGAAAACTATAATAGTTATAATATGGCCAATCTAAGGTAAATGATTCAATGGTTAAGTATAGGGGAATTTTTTCCATGCGACATATCTCATGCACTTATGTAAAAGAGTTTTCACTCAGTCTTTAATCTAGAAACATCTCTAATTAAACAGAAATACATATCTAGGAAAGAATTGAGCGAATCTAAAATCCTTATTCTCTTTACTTCAGTGAGAGACATGGTCGTTAGTGTCGAATTAAAATTAAACTCTACGAAATTAAAGCTAGAGGATGGACTGTCACTCTTCTTCCTGTATTTTTAATATATTAGCCTAATCACATTCAAGTAAGGTTGAGTACTAAAACTATAGTATAATAGTAGGAGAGAAAAAAAAAGTAGGATTACTTCACAGCATGCGACTTATTACCAGTACTTGTTTTAATTTTAAAGAAAACAATGAATTAAAAAGGGGGTAGATTTCCATTGCTATGCGGATGATATGATTATCATAATTAGGGGAAGTTCGAAGAGGTGATCTCCAACATCCTTCAACAAGCCCTTAATACGATTAACAAATGGTGATTAGGGGGGTGACAAGTTTTAGCTGGGACACCCTGTATGTGTTTAATTTCTAAAATTCACAATTACATTTAGGTTTTGCCAATAAACCATTCAATTTTAAGTATGTACCTATATGGTAATTAATAAAAATGTATTATAATACTTAATTAAACAATCCAGTACACAAAAAAGATATGTAAAGGAATATTTGCCAAATTCGCTTCAATTTGTTGCTAGATGTCGTTGCATCGTTCTTCCTTCCATCTACCGTTTTTCTACCGCTATTTCGAGCCATGTTATACCGCCTTTTGAAAATTTCATCTGGCAACACTGAGTCTATTTCCTATTAACCAGTGAGGAGGATAAAATTAGAGTATTTTGTGAATTATCTTTTGCCTCATTTAAATATCTCTTAAAATTATGAACTCTAGATATAGGCAATGGTTAACTTAAATTAATGTACTTTTAAATGAAAAAGGAAATAATTTCAAACTCAAATGTGACCAAGATGTAGGTAAATACAATCAAAATAATCTCAAAGCCATGCGTCACAATAATACGGGCAGCCGTTTCTCTCTTGACAACAACTACTCCTGTGGCTAATACCTCACCAGGTATAATAATAATAATAATAATATTTATTGACCTTTGAAGCCATATCTACAAAATATGAATAAGGTAAGTCATACATAAATAAATAAATAAAATGAACAAAGTAACAATGCAACACAGTACAATATAAAAATCTATACTGTAGGAACTCATCTAATGAATAGAAAACATTCACTGTTAATAGCTGCTTAAGATCTTTCTGGAAGCCTTGTAGGGTTTGATTATTTTTTATGTTTGATGGCAGTTTGTTAAAGAGGTACGAACCGGCGTAGTATGGTGATTTTTTGTAGCTGGTATGGTAATGTTGTTTTAAATATATATTTTCAGCATTTCTGGTATTATACCCGTGTATATCTTTTTTCATTATGAGATTTCTTATTTTATTAAAAGTAAAAGACAATAATTTATAGAGGTATATTGCTGTAACAGTAAGAATTTTATTATTTTTAAATATTTCTCGACAACTATCCCTGTAACCCAAACTAAAAATTAACCGTAATATTCGTTTTTGAATAATAAATACGCGAGAGATATCTGACGCCTGTCCCCAAACAGTAATGTTGTAGTTAAGGGTTGAATATACATGGGCATAGTAAATTGTTATTAAAGATTCCTTTGGCATATCATTTTTAAGTGAATACAACATAAAATAGCTTTTATTAAGATTTTTGCAAATATTATCTATTTGTTCTCTGAAGTTTAGATTACAATCGACAAGTGTCCCAAGAAATTTAGTTTTATTTGCTGAATTTACTAATACATTAACTTTGTTGATATTTACATCAAAGGGTGATTGGACAAATTTTCTGTCGCCGTAGGAAAAATTAACACAAATTGTTTTTTCCAAGTTTAAAACCAATCTATTACAGTCACACCATTCTTTAAATGCCATAATAATATTTTTAACTTTTTCTACTACCTGTCCTAAAGAATCGGCAGATACTATTACTGTTGTGTCGTCAGCATAAATAAACATATCATCCTGGTCTTTAAAATATTCAGGCATATCGTTAACGTACAGTAGAAAAAGTAATGGACCTAGTACTCCCCCTTGAGGGGTTCCTAGGTCATTATAAAATATATCAGACTGGATATTATCAACTGAAACAAAAAACGGACGACTTAAAATATATGAATTTACCCATGAATTTACAGGGTCTCTTATACCGACTGCATTTAATTTTTGACATAAGATGTTTGGGTCCAAACAATCGAAAGCTCGCGATAAGTCAAAAAATACACCGTAAGTGTACAAGTTTTTATCAATTTTGTCGTGAATTATTTGGGTAAATTCTACTGTGGCAGTTTCGCATGAATATCCACGTCGAAATCCATGCTGTTTGCTTGTTATAATATTATTATTATCCAGATATGAGATAATGGAATTAAAAATAGCCTTTTCAAGAGTTTTTGCAACGACACTGAGGATGGATATACCTCTATAATTTGAAAGAATGTTAGTTGGCCCTTTTTTATAGATAGGTACGACCTTTGATACTTTTAGTATATCAGGAAATTTACCAGACGTTACTGATTTGTTTATTATTTTGGTAAAGAATGGGGCAAGCTGATCTGCACATTCTTTCAAGAGAAATACAGGTATATCGTCAAAACCTGTAGACTTTTTATTTTTCAAACTGTTTATTACATCCACAATTTCAATATCTAACATTGGCCTAAAATAAAATGAGTCACACGGTGTTTTTTTTGTTAGTGTACAAACAGTATCAGTTTCAGGTGGCAATATCGATAAAACCGAATCAACAAGAAATATAGCAAAACCATTACTCACCTCTTTTTTGCCTTCGTAGAGTTTTTCGTCATGTTTAAGTTTTTCTGGGATTGTATCTTTTTTATCTTTTCCTAATTTAGTGTTGACTAGTTGCCAAATTGTTTTTGATTTATTTCCTGAATTATTTATTATGCTACAGAAATGAGCCTGCTTTTCATTTTTAATTTGAGAATTTACGATTTTTTTCTTTAAGTTATACTCTTCATTACTTATAGCATTAGTTGTTTTCCTAATCCAGTTTGCATGTTTTAAAATAGAGATTTGTTTTTCTAATTCTGACGAAAATTTTATTTTATTAATATTATTTCTTTTCCCGCTATTTTTTATTGTTTTTAATGGAAATGCGGCGTTGAATGCATACATAAAATCATTCCAAAATGTGTTAAACATTTCATCAACCGTGGTGGAATTCGAAAAATATATATTAACTTTCTTTAATAAAAATTTAAATTCTGATATCTGTACTTCACCAAATGATCTACGTGTTATTTTCTCACCTTGCTTTACTATTCCAATATGTTGATCCCATTTGAGCATTTGTGCAGAATGATCAGAAATAGCTGGATCAAATACGGTTATATTAAGTAATCTGAAATCCATATTAGTAATTATATAGTCAATTGATGTTTTTGTAATAAAGTTGCCATATTTTGCTATACGAGTTGCTACTGATATATGAGATTTACGTCAAAAGAAAAAAGCTGAGATAGAAACCTGCTGTTATTTTGTTCGAGTGAATTTCGAGACTAGAGTGAAGTGTTAGCTAAAGAAGTAGTTGTCATTATTGTGACGCTTGGATTTGAGATTATTTTGATTATATTGTTCTTTTAAATGGTGATATAAAATACACGGTGATCAATTTAAAATACTGAGAAAATGATGTATTTGAGTTTTGACTCACCATATGTTGATTAATATTAAAAACGTTTTTCCGCAAAAAAAAGGTTTTCAATTGTTTCTTTTTCACTACACAGGTCATTATAATCAATACAATTTTCATATAAAACTGGTTATAGTGTGTGAAATATCCTGTATAACCCAATACTATTTGGTATTGTTATAATTGGAAAATCGAGGAAAATTAAAATATAAAATATAAAATTAATGACATCATAACTTGCTTTCCTAACACTAAAGCCCTATTGTTTGCAGATGACTTGAAATGCTTCAAGATCATTCATGACTATGCCGACACTCAGATTTTGCAGTTGGATTTAAATAAACTAGAAAGTTGGTGCTCTAGTAATGGCATGGATCTAAATACTAACAAATGTCACATTATCCGATTTTGTCGCAGCCATAATTTAATAACTTATAATTATAGTTTATTTCAACATGTTTTGGACCCTGTCGATCAAATCAAGGATCTAGGGATCACCTTTGACTCTTCCATGAGCTTTAATGGTCATATCTCTGCTACAGTTCAAAAATCAATGAAAATGCTGGACTTTGTAAAGAGGACAACTCAAGACTTCACTAATATAAACACAATTAAAATGCTCTACTTCTTTTTAGTTAGGACACATCTTGATTGTTGCTCCTCAGTCTGGTTCCCACACACTACTTAATTCATAAAAGTAAACTGGATGGAGTTCAAAATAATTTTCTTAGATACATAGCATTCAAGTTTAACATTTATTACAATTATGCGGAATTGCAACAATATTTAAACATACCTTCTCTGGAAGTTCGTAGGAAACGAAAAGATCTTACCATACTGTCCAATATTATCAATGGCAGGTGTAATTGCCCCGACCTCCTTTCCAGAATTAATCTTTTTGTGCCGTCACGTACTACTAGACAAATTCAAACATTCCATGTACCTTTTCACCGTTACAATTATGCGTTTAATACTTTTATTCCTAGAACACTTAGACTAGCTAACTCTCTTCATGATATTCGACTTTTTAACAGTTCTGTTCAAGGATTTAAGAACCACTTACTTACATTGAATATTTGAACGTCTCAAGCAATTCCATAAATTTCATTTAACACATTATAATTTATTTGCTGTTCTGTACATTAATGTCCACTGTTTTATCTAACCATTTTATTCTATATTTTACTTAATTTTTATGATATCACTATTCTACTTTATTGTATTTTTTATTTTATATTGTATTTTATTGTATGTAAACTGAATTGGGCTTTGCCCGTAAATAAATAAATAAATAAATAAATAAATAAATAAATAAAATGGGCCCGTTCACTTTTATTTTTGAATGTGAATTATTTATATATTTATAAAGATATTAAACTCTTTTGTCTGGTGGTACTTTTCCTGTTAAGATATGTTTGCTAGAAGTAAGGGAATTCCCATAAAATTCTTTCAGTGACTCATTGCGTCAGAAAACCCCTAATTCTCTTCAAGTCTCGTATCGGTTAATAGTTAAAAGGGCGCGGTTGTCGGATGTATCATTGCACCACCATTCCTCTTCTGCATTTATTAAAGAAATTTACATGATAAAAATATATTATTTTTTAAAAATAATGTGTTTATATTTTCAGATAAAGCTGTAGACCCTACCTTTTCTAAATTTTAATAAAAACAATTAGTATTACTCAAGCTGAATATTACCAGATCGAAATTTTATTTGAGAAAATGTATCTGGTAAACGTGACAACGTTGTAAGTACTTCTAAATAGTGTTGTCTACACACACTTCTAGAAATAAATGCAACGTTGCCACGTTTACCAGATAAATATTGCAAATCAAATTTCTACTTTTTGATTATGGTCTGGTTAATTTTCAGCCTGAGTAATAATGATTGTTTTAATTAAAAAGTAAAAAATAAGCTCCCAGCTTTAAATCTGAAAATATAAGTTCATGATTTTTAGAAAAATAATGGAATTTTACTATTTAAATTACATATATAAATGCAGAAATGCTATATTAGGGATACTTCCGACAACCCCGCCGTCTTTAAGCATAACCGATACGAGACGTGAACGGAATCAGGGATTTTCTGACGCAATGAGTCACTGAAAGAATTTTATGGGAATTCCCTTACTTCTGGCAAGAATATCTTAACGGGAAAAGTACCACCAGACAAAAGAGTTTAATATCTTTATAAATATATAATTAATTCACATTCAAAAATGAAAGTGAACGGGCCCATACAGGGTGTCCCATTAAAAAAAAACTAACTTTGCTATGTATCACTTTCCTAGAAATATATTTCCAAATATTTTTAGATTTCGCTTTTTCTGGCATACATCTTGCTTTGAAAAGAGATTTAAAAAAAATCATATAATTTAAAATTATATTTCTCGGATTAGGATTACTGGTCATTATTGGGCCAAAACGTGCACTGCCTCTTCACCACCCCAGTATTGCTAATGATGACAATTTGGACAAATTAAAATGCGAAGAGTATTTTTATAAACATAATTTTCAAGTTCAAAAAAATAGATTTTTGTCACTTTCTGGAAAATTATGTAAAGGCGCACATTAGCGTTATTTTTGCAAAAAAAAAATTAATAATCTTTTCATATAACTATTTTTCAGGTTCAAAACCGTCAGTTTTAGTATCAAAACATGACGCTACTTCGATGGAGGAACGTCCAGGATTGGCAGCGGAAACGCAATTGATTGATGATGGATCCGGAAATTTGACCATATGGAGAATCAACCAGAATGAAATGATCGAAATTCCAAAGGATAGACACGGGTACTTCTTCTCGGGAGATTGTTATATCATTTTATACACTTATAAAACTGTTAGCGTGCAGAAGCATTTACTTTATTGTTGGCTGGTAAGTTAAAGGTATTTGTTAGTTAAATTATACAAGGTGAGTCAAAGAAATAGAAAAATATTGAATAACTTCCAGAATTTTTTTTATTTAAACCACCTTTATATCTTCCTCTGTCTTTTTAACCAATAGAATTTGGTGATGTATTATAAACTCTTTCGTGAAATATTTTATTTTCACCAGCTCTGTATGTTTATACTGATTTTTGTAATGTTATTTAGGGTTTACATGCTACACAAGAAGAAATAAACAGTACTACTTTAAAGTTAACAGATATCGATGAAGAATTGGGCCATACAGGTTTTCAGGCAAGAATTATCCAAGGAAAGGAAACAACGCATTTTCTACAAATATTGAAAGGGAGGCTTACCATTTTTAAAGGACGTGGAACTGAATACGATGGTAATATATACTTTCATTATTTTTTTCTCTTGTATTTATTAATTTGTATCTAGTTTTTTATAATGGTACTGTTTCTGATTGTAATAACTGGAAAAGGCATAATTATTAATAATTGTATAAAAAAACTGTTAGAAAAATAGTGGATATGTTACTATAGAGGTGGAAGATTAACATTATTGTTCAGTCCAGAAGCTTGCACAGAGCTGAGGATCAATGAAAGAGTCTTTTATTCCGAGCTTAGATTAAAGAGACCGAAGATGTAACATTGCACACTGCGCATGTTGTCTATTTTAAGCCAAAGTAACCCACCAATTGAAAATCATTGTTGCACGGCGCCACCCGAATTGCTCTGATTTCCATTCAGCGATCACCTCCACCTGAGTTTAATCACCATTGACAGCTGTTTTTTGATTTATTTGTTGGTATTTTAGCAATTTAAAGTGTTCTAGTTATTCAATTTCAAGTTCAAAATGTCACGATGTATCTTGAAAAATTGTATGTACCTACTTATAATACAAGTACTACTGTTATGAATATATTCGTTTTCAGCGGTAAATATTTATTAACGTTTTGACATAAAGCGCCATGATTCTCTGGGCTGAATACTTCAGATCCGCATTAAGGGGTTTCAATAAATATTAAGCATCAGAAATCAGTTTTCATATTACTTACATAAATTTACAAAAGGGTAAAATTTTGAACATTTAATTTAAATAAATAGTAAATAGGCATTATTGCTAACGAAATTTTGTATTTAAAAAGTAGTTTTATAAGAATGTTTTCTAAAGGTAGTTTTTAGCCCTTTTTGGTAAATAAATAATAAGAGGTAAAGAATCATAGTTGCTAGCTAAATTTTATTTTTATAAAGAATTTTTATAAGGTATTTTTATAAGGTATTTTTATAAGGTATTTTTATATGGTATTTTTATAAGGTATTTTTATAAGAATATTAGATGAAATACAGGATGGCCTACTTAAAATTTCAAGGTTCATCTTATTTGCGGTCAAATCGAAAGTGACATTGAATTTTCAGTCTTAAAACAAAGTAATCTAGTATAAGCCCAAAAAAAAAATACTTAAGTTACAGGAGTTAGGTCCGATTCCACCGTTGTGTTAAACGGATATTAAAATGACAGTGTTAATGTAAAAATGTCATTTTAAACTTCGTTTAACACAACGGTGGAATCGACCCTTAGTCACGTTAATAAAATGTTACATTACAAACCACTAAACAACTCGAACATAATGTTCGTTTACTAAAAAAAATCCAAAATTTAGCAATATTTATTTATTATACAATCGAATGCAATTTCAAAGATAACTGGATCAAAAAATCCGAATCTCTAAATTTTGGAGCTAAATGCTCAGATAAAAGCAAGCGACCGATAAGGGTTACAAAAATAATCGATTTATCGATAATTCTGATATTTTTTAATGAAAATAGATTTATCCGCTGTTTTTAATAAATTATTTTCGTTTTTTTTAAGATAATGTATTAATCGATTTTAAAGGAAATACAAAAAAAGTAGATTTATTCGAAATAATCGATTTATCGTTTAATCGGTTTTTTAATTATTTGATTATTTTCGATTTTTCGAAGATATTATATGAAAATAATCGATTGAATATAATCGGTTATTTTACATAATCGATATTTTTGTTATTTTTTTAAAATTATCGATTTATTGGATAATCAGCTTTCTAATAATTAATTATTTTCGATAATCGAATAATCAATTTCAAAGGAAATATGAAAAAAGGATTATTAGAAAGTAATAGATAATTCATTTTATTTTTTGGAAAATCGATTTATCATAGAATCGGCTTCTTAATTAATTGGTTATTTTCGATTAGGCGATTATTTTGGAATTATTGATTATTTTTGGTATTTCAAAGATAATCGAATTATCGATTTTAAAGAAAATACAATAAAAATAGATTATTGATAATAATCGATTGATCGAAAATAATCGATTACTTAAAATAATCGATTATTCTGTTTTTTTTTTAATCGATTTGTCAGTTAATCGACTTTTTAATTAATCGATTATTTTTGAAATACAATAAAATAGATTATTGGTAATAATCGATTTATCATAGAATCGGCTTCTTTATTAATTGATTATTTTCGATTAGGCGATTATTTTGGAATTATCGATTATTTTCGGTATTTCAAAGATAATCGAATTAACGATTTTAAAGGAAATACAATAAAAATAGATTATTGATAATAATCGATTGATCGAAAATAATCAATTATTTAAAATAATCGATCATTCTGTTTTTTTTTAAATCGATTTATCAGTTAATCGACTTTTTAATTAATCGATATTTTTGATTAATCGATTATTTTCGATATTTCAAAGATAATCGAATTAAGGATTTTAAAGGAAATACAATAAAAATAGATTATTGATAATAATCGATTGATCGAAAATAATCAATTATTTAAAATAATCGATCATTCTGTTTTTTTTTAAATCGATTTATCAGTTAATCGACTTTTTAATTAATCGATATTTTTGATTAATCGATTATTTTCGATATTTCAAAGATTATCGAATAATCTGTTTCCATGGACGAAAAAAAATGGTTTATTTGAAAATAATCGATTATTTAAAATAAACGATAATTCTATTTATATTATATTTTGTAAACACTGATTTATCGGTTAATTGGCTTTATAATTAATCGATTATTTTTAATTTTTCAAAGATAATCAAGTAGTCGATTTTAAAGGAAATGACAAAAAATATATTGTTTGAAAATAATCGATTGATCGAAAATAATCGATTATTTTCAATGATCGATAATTTATTTCGATAATCACTCATCCCTAGCGACCAAATGACTTTTAATAGATTTAAATTTTAAAATGTTGTCTGGTTTCAGACATATGCATTTCTAGACTTTTATGTCACTCATCCTTTATAATAATTAATATTCCTAAAGAAAGAAGCCTTAATATACTTTTTTCTGAGGTTACAATACAAAACAGCATTTTCTCATTTTGACTAATTTTTAATAATATGTAATAGCCGTAGAAAAAAATATAATGTTCAACTCATAAGGGTAGATTTGCAGTATTAGCCTGCGCACATGCTATTTTTATAATACTCGTAGACAATGAGTAACATTTTTTGCTCTATTAACAATATATTCTATTTCAACATTTTACTGTAATCTCTTGCAGAAAAGTCCGTAGTAAATAAACGCTAACGAAATATTCTATAAAAGGTCTTCTCTTTACATAAAATGTCGTGGCATCTGGTTGATATTAAAAAATCACGTTAATTTTATTTCATAATACAAAATTCGATTAAACACCTTTTAAATAAACCTAATAGTTCATTAAGATGCTAATGAACAAAGTCCGGTCCCTGTCACAGAGTTCGGGTCGCCGCGTGTCGCCGCCCAGTTCCCCCACTCCGTTAACCCTTCTTTAGAAATTGGCAACATTTGCGCAGGTTTAAAACCGGTGTATGTTATATATCTGGTCTCTTTTATCTAAGATTCCGAGTAACATATTTTTCAAAGCTAAAAATGACTAAAATTTAAATAGGATACAACTTAATGATCTAATCTATTAATAATTCGGTTTATGTAGAAGAAACGTAAAGTAATTATTTGTAAATATGGATTATTAAAATTACAACAAAAAAAAAATAGAAAAACTGTTCACATGACATGTTTTAAATAAATTATCAAATTCGTCATCTTACCCTAACCTGTGGCTAAGATGACTTAGTATGCGGATAAGATGACGAATATTAAAAGGTTGAGAAAAATAGACAATGTTCTTAAAAAATTAAAAATAAAATAATTTCTCAGAAATAATATTAATGAAACTAAACTTTCCATCTTACGGTGAGTTGATTATATTTTGGGCATAGTCAGAACATGTGGGAGTACTTTACTTTTTTCCTACTTCTTTTTTCTACTTTTTTAATTTTTTTCCACTTTTTTTGTATTCCCTCAGCGACTTAAGTCTCCAAAAACACTGAAGCCTAATGGCCTATTATATTTGACCCATATTAATTCATAGTACCCACCCACTCTGTCACCTTAGACATTTATACAAGTTTGTACAAGTTCTTGACAGGGTGTGTTCTATAGGTTCTTGTATCAACATGTGCCTGTCTTTTGCGATCCAATGCCCCACAGTTGCACATTATGTATTTGGCTGTTTCTGGTTCCTTGTGATAGGTCTCCATTGTATACATCTATTTTGTTCAGGTGTCCCTTTACTTTGGAATGTCCAGTCATGAGTTCTGTTATTGTTTTCAATTGATTCCTATTCATGGAGAGTAATAGTTCTCCTGTTCCTTTTGAACATAGTCTATCTATAAAGATCTTTCTTGTGTTTGTTTTGAAATATTCTCTCAATAGTTGTGTTTTCTCCTAACCCAGTCATTTATGAAACCTTGAACTGTACGTTTTGGTACTCTGAGGCTTATATCCGGTTCCGGTATTTCTTTTGACCCTCTATTTGCGAGTTCGTGAGCGTTTTCGTTGTCCTCGATCCTTGATGACCTGGCAACTAAATTATTTTTACTCTGATAGTATTCTCAGGTCTTCGATGCAATCCCATACCATCCTCGATGTCACTTTTTGGCTTGATATGTTCTGACATTATTTCAATCTGCTTATTTGAGATAGCTCCCCTATTACATAGCTAAGGTTGGTGTTGGGGTTTTTGGAGAATACTTTAGTCTCAGTGCCTTTCACAGTCTTTGACCCGTCTGTGTACCAAGTATGTTCCTGTTCCCTTATAGTGATTTCCTTTCTGTTTTGTATTAAAATGTCTACTGTGATCTGTTCTCATGTCTAGCACATCTCCTATCACTATCCTTGTGTTACTTATGTAATCTGGTCTAATGTTAAGATTTCCCAATCTGTAAGCACCTAATCTTGTTTCCTCTTGTATCATAAAGTGCTTTTATTGCTATTGTGAGGGTTGTTCTTATTGCCCTCGTTATTCCAAGACAGGTGAGTCTGTGTGCCTTGCTTAGTCTCGTTATTAGTTATTATTGCCGCTCTTTGTTGTATCTTTGACCACCACACCAGAGCTGCGTATCTTAATATCTGTTTTACCACCATATTGTATGTCCGGTGTACTATACTTGAGTTCAGTTCCCATTTTTTTCAAAGGAGAGCGTCTTGCCAACTAGTAATGTTTTCGTTTTTGGATGTTCTCTCTAAATGTTGAGTTCAGATAAGTTTCGAGTCAATTGTAACCCCTCAAGATACTTTACGTTTTCACCTCAGAGGTTTAGCGATTCAGTCCCTTTAACTTTCTCCTACGCGTGAATGTAATTATGGTAGATTTCTTGGAAGTAATTTTTAGTCTTTCCTTTTCTATTTATTTTGTTACTATGTTTAATGCTGGGAGGTTGATCTGTAGCATCCTGATCTTCTTCTGGCTCACAATAAGTTCGGAATTATGACCTTTGTAGAGCCTGATAGGATGCCTTATCGAATGAAAAGGCCAGTCGTTGTATTTGCTTTTCAACCTCATCAGCAGCCAGTCCTTCGTCTTCGTCCATCAATCGCTATTTTATTTATTCAGAAATTATAATACGTTTTCTTCTTTATTTTAATACAAATTAAAAACCTAGGTGAAGTTCTTGTGTTGTCTTTTAACTTATTATTTTATCGGTTACCTTTTCAAATATTACCTATTTATTTAACTATTTTAAAGGTAAGTATATATCTTCTTAAGAAACTATTTAAAAACAAAAACATTGAAAAAATGCATGTAAAAATTGTATAATTTGGACAATTTATACGCTTGACGAAAAAAGTATGATTTGACACTTTTGAATGGCTAATAGAACTACCCGACTGTTTAACAATCAACATCAAAATCGACAAGTCCATCGAAAGTATATTTTGGAGTTAATCCAAATATTTCGGGAAATGGAGTTAGTAGCTAAAAAAAAAAAACATGAAATAGAAATTTCTGCAGTAAATGAAGCTACAGAGGTGGCGATTTTAGGACATATTCAAGAACCCACATTGAGTACAAGACAGTTAGCGATAACATCTAGTATTAAGAGAAATAGCATTCAGAAGATATTGAAGAACACAAGTTTCATTCCTACAAAATACATCTGTTACAAGAATTTAACGAAGACAATTTTAATAGGTGATTACAATTTTGTAAAATTATGACTAAACTGGCAATAAATGATCAGCAATTTATTTTCAACGTATGTTTTTCGGACCGAATGGTGTAAATCGTCACAACTATCGTTATTGGTCCGATTCAAACCTCAGAATATTTCCATTTTGCACTAACTGTTAGTCAGTATTTGGATCAAATATTTCCAGATCAATGAATCGAAAAATGAGGAAGATTTGAGTGGCCCCCACCCCGCGGTCTCCGGATTTAACCTTGTTAGATTTTTATGGGAGCCACTTAAAAACTAAAATTCATATCACCCAGTCAACATCACTGGAAAATTGATAAATGTCATGAAATTACCCCACAGATGCTTCAAAATGTCCGAAATCATTTTGAAAAAAACATCTATTATTGCATGGAGGCCCAGGGTCAGCATTGCCAGCATTTACTCGAGTGAAAATAAAAATCGTTAAAAGATCATGGCTATGAAGATAGTAGCTAATTAAGGGCGTGCATTGGAACAGAGAAGTCTGAACAAGTCCTCCCAGAGAGAGACAAAATAAAGTTATCCGAGAGGTGCTGCCTCTAGTTAGCAACTAAGTAACAAATATACGTTCTGCATTTTCGCATCTGCGAATAAAAATGTATTCTTCTAAACTCACAGGTACGGGCTTTTATATGGTATAGATTAAAATTTTTTTGACTTTGCCTCCCACTTCGGTGTCACCAGCTGAATTTTTCAGGGATGAAAGTACATGATAAGCTTACCCTTATTCCGGAGGTAATACAAAATTAGACAGTGCAAAAGGGCACTATCATAAAAAATCGAGTTATTGATACCACCATATAGAAAAAAAAATGCTTATTTTTTTGTTCTAATGCACAATTAGGTCTTTGTAGGAAGTGTTTTTTATAATTATTTAAAAAAAATCATTTGCATTAGCCCTTATGGTCGAAAAAAAATTTAAACGTCAATATCTCGGTTTCAACCGTCCACAAATTTGTATAAAAAATCTTTTTTTAGAAATATACCTCTCATTTGACGAAAAACGAAGGCCTAAATGAGAAAAAACTATTCCTCATAAAAGTTTCGCCTATGTATTAACAAAGTAACAGTGCTTTCCCCATATTTTTTGCTTTTATATTAACAAAAATATAGCAATAAACAATTAGTTATATCATGGTTTAACTAGAAAGCAAACATTGAAGGTAAAGCTTCTCGACTCTCTTTCTTCTCTCTCAGTGCTAAAATGTATACAATCAGTTTGACTCTCTCATATTATTTTATTCAGGGATTATTGATTTATACGCTACGATTTATTTTTGTATTTTTTTGAGGAAAATAAACAATAAGAAAATATGAACTATTTATTGAAGGTATAGACGCAGTATATATAAGTATCGATTTATTAACAGTAAGGCTATTGCTTTGCAAAATACAATAAATTCCCAATGTAAAAAACATTATAATAATAATAATTAAAAGAATACCGGGTGTTCAAATTAAAGTGTTATAGTTAAATACCGCCGAAAATATGCATTTTAGAAAAAAAAAGTTTCAGGCGAAAGTTTTATAGTTTTTTGGGGGAAACATTTTGGCTAAATTTTTTTTTTTTTATAGCTGATCATAATATGGCCATATCGAGGTGGACTTTGTTTTTTTAAATGGGAACCCCATTTTCTTTGTAAATATTCTTAAAGTACATAAAAAAAATAAGAAACTTTAGATGGAAATAATTTTCTTATTCGACTTTCACTTTTTGAGTAACAGCTACTTAAAAATTTTGGTAGGCGAAAAAAAAGTTGGCCATATTATGGTTAGCTGAAAAAAAACGATTTTAGCAAAAATTTTTCCCCACAAAACTATAAAACTTTCGTCTGAAACGTGTTTTTTTATAATAGGCGGTATTTAGCTGTAACACTTTAATTTGAACACCCGGTATAAAGCATAAATTAATATTATTAAAATTTATAAGTACAAGACTTTTAAACTAATCAGAATCAGATTCACCACACGAATCAACATTTTCCAAAACATTAGCGGCTGTGATCAAACTTTTGCTGCAGTTTTTCTGTGCCATACAGGTAGGTGCAGGAACCGATACAGCCAATATTTTTTTCCTGCATTTACAAATTTTGCTTTCTTAGTCTAGAACAGAATAATATTATTAGAATATTGTACATCTATGAAAATTATCGGTGTATAGTACCTTTTTTGCATTTGCATGATGTAAGTTCTGTTATGTCTGGTGGCAGGTCGGACAGAGTCTTAGAGTGGGTATCAGCCTTCCATCTTGATCTACTTTCTATTCATACTCTTTAACATTAGGAAGCTGCATCTGCGGCTTTAAAGAGCTTAGCCAAATATTTAGCTGGTAAAAACATCTTAAACAATGTTATCTTAGGTCGTCTTCAGTCGGTGGCAATTTAGCAATGGTTTTTAAAGAGACCATTAATCCCCTTAAAATGTTAATGGAAGTAACACTGTCAGTTTTTGAATACATTTTTATGAAACATTTTTCAAGATTAGAGAATATGTTTTCTTTTCCCAATGCCAGACTGTTGGCTGGTTGTATTATAACCGGTCAGAGAAAGAAAAGCAAGCACATTTTTTAGAAGATACCATCCAAATTTAAATCATGTACTGCTAGAAATCGTCTTGAGTCTCTTCGCCCTGTTCCGAACCATATCTCTTTAGTCAAATACTTCTTGAAATGAATTTTTAAGACTAGAACATCTGTATCGTTGCAATCAATAATGCAGCATGAATGCCCCGAATTTTTGGCTAACAATATGTGCAATAAGATACGAGTATCAGCTTGTTTATGATTTGAATTTAAGAAATCATCTTTTGATAGTTCAAAATTCGTCTCATATTTATTGATATTCGCGAATCCACCACTAGTTACAAATTAAATATGCTTTTGCTGAATGGAATTTTGAAGAAGTTGCTCTGACAGAAAATTTGTTAAACGTCTATTGTTAAATATCGAATGAATAAACAAGTTTCATTGTTGCGGAAGTGGTGTATTGGGTCGGTCAATTTCTATATCAATTGATTTCTGGGATCCTCTCTTTTGACGAGTTTTTGATAGAATGTTCTTTATAATGATCATATACCACATCAATCCTTTAAGCATTAAATTTATTTCTAAAAATAACGTTTACAAATACATTAGCATATTCTTTAAATGATATAAAACTTTTGGACTTTCCCAAACCTTGCACTATTGCCATCCCATCAAAAATGTGACAAGTTTTGCCAGAGTCAATAGGTGCAAGTAAGTGTATTTGTGAGTAAATGCCATATTGTTCTAAAATATTTCCCAATGAACTCTTATTTGTGGAGGTGCCGAGATACCCATTTACTGTTAGATGCATCGGAGAGGCTGTCAGCTCAAACTTAAAATATTTCGGCATAATTAATGCTTCTACCCACATCCTTTGCTAATAAATTTTTGAGTTTTCTGTTGATTGTCTTTGTCCATTGTATTTTCTTTATAAAAATCTGGAGTATCAACAATACTTAAAAAACTCTAAAAAGTCGTTTGACCCTTTTCGTCTACTGTTAATTTTAAGGCCTCTACTTTTGCACTGTAAATTTCCTTAGTTGACATAGAAGTTAATTTCGATGATACATATTTAAAAACATCAAATTTATTAGGCTGTTCCACTAAAGTAACCACCCATTCTTCATCTAATGCCATTCGTTTTGTTCTCTGTCTCAGCGTTAAACATGAAATATGTAATTAAAACATTGACCTCTTATTTTCATCCTGTTTGTTGAATCAACAAGCATATTGACTTGGCGAGGATTAAGAACATCCTTATTTTGATACCATTTTTGTCTTTGCTTCTTGCAACAACAAATCCGTAATTAAAATTTTAAACGAAATCCTACAACTTATAACAAACAACCTGCAGGGTGTTTTGCTTTTAAAAAGTATACATTTGGTTCGCACCTCGTTTATGGACCACCCTGTATATTTAGAAATAATTGTTAAATATAGTCATACAACTTTTATACTAAAAATGTCGTCGTTTTTCTAATAATAAAACAGCTATCTATCAAATATACACACTGTACATGTGTTATTGGCTAACATATTGGTATCGTTGTATAGACAAATTTTTAAGGAATGTTATGATAAGATAATATACACGATGATGCATTTTACAAATTGAGTAAATTGAACTTAAAATCAGTTCTATCTCCACTATTCGTTAGCTTAGTATCTTATAAGTCTGTATATTAAACAATTTTGAGATCAATGTAAACTTACCTAAATTATGATAATTTAATTTGCGGTCAGCATCATTCTCTAATTTCAAAAAAAAAAATAATGCTTGGCAATACTGTAATATTTTATAAAAATATTCTAGGATTGAATACAGTATTACTAAAATATTATAAAAATAAAATAAAATACATACATTTTTATTTGCCAAGAAAAACGCAATACCCTGTATATCCAAAAATATTTTTTAAATATCTATTTTTCAAATCTATATAACTTTTATTAGATTAAATTTGAAGTTTAAAATTTACTGTTTATTCATTTTTGAATTATCGTCGAAACCTAAAGTACAGTTTAAAACTAGAAGTCGAAAAAAAAAAAACAATCCTATACTTTACTGGATACATGAAAGTTAAAACCTAATTTGAAAAAAAACTACATTTAAGCATATTAGATTTGTATAATTATTTGAAATATTCAATTTTATAAAACAACTAAAGGCACCATTAACACTCTGGCTCCGATATCCAACAAAATAAGCAAGCAATCGATTTTTGCTAAGAGGCCGTTTAGTCGTTTTTCTAAATTTTTACCACTTCCGTACAGACATTTTCCGGACCACAAAACGTAAAATCAATATCTCAAAGAGGCTTTCTCTCATTACTTACATATCCTTCATGCTCTTACGCAAATATTGAATATGTTTAATAATTGAAATAATATGCATATTAATTAGTAAACTCCTAAATAAGAACCTGCGTATTTGAATTTATTTCGAGTCGACTTTAGCGCCATCTATTAGAGAAGCTCCGAATTAACCTGTGGCTACTTATATGAAATTTTAAGAAGTTTTCTTTTATATTCTATGCAATTTTTACATATAAATGGCGATTTATAATTTTTTCCAATATTTACTTCAATGAGCTTTTAAGGAAATTGACGCAATTAATTTAAATATTTTAAACGACATTAGTTGCTTTAGTATATAGCCTATTCAAAGAAGAATTATTTTCATCATCGGGTAATTATTACTGGTATATTTTTAGCTTTATTTCATCGTAAAAATTACCATATTTTGGGAATTATTTTTAAACGATCCCTGATAGAGACACCAAAAACCTTTATTGAACAGTAGTATATATCTATTATCGGCAGGAATTTTTTCACTTTTCTCTTTGTTGTAGTTTCAGCTAAAAAGTCATTGAAAGAGCGTTGTGTATGCCTATGTTAAATACATTGCCCACGCCCGCCCTTAAAACTCGGGGGTTATAATGTAAGTAAACATACCTTCAAATCAAGACATCATTGGACCCCTCTTTTCATTTAAGATTTTAGGGGTGAGTTTCACCCCCGCTAGAGTGTTTTCCGTTTAGGGGGTGAAACTGGCAAAAAAATGTTTCCCCTAAAATCAAAAATTGACGAGTCCCAGCGTTTTTTCTTAAATGACCTGGGGTGCCCAAAATTGACTCTGTTTCGTTTTCAAATCAGCTCCCTACAGGATGGCTTAAACCTTAAAGTTTAAAATGTAGTGTTTTTCTCTTCGTTTGTTTTTGACTTGTTTTCAAAGTTCAAAATTTGCACTTTTCCCTAAATATCTTAAATACGGTTAATTTTTGGAAAATTATGTATAAAACAAAAATTATAGAGAATAAGATTGCAAGCAACTTTTATTTAGAGAATTTTCTTCTCCCAGTGTAAATAACAGAAATATTTCATAAAGTAGAAAGACCTACAATGAAAATTTTCGGTTTTCACCAAAAACTTTATTAACTAGACATTTTTTTTTTATTTTTCTGGGTTTAAATTTCAGAATCTGGTAAAAACTTGAAAAATCCCGCGCATTATCTTCTTCAAGTATTTGGTTCAACAACTTGCAGTTCTAAAGCTGTACAAGTGAGTGTAAAAGTATCTTCCTTTAATTCAAACTACTGCTTTGTTCTGAAAAGATCTAAAAAGGCATACATTTGGTCTGGTACTTATTCTACTGGAGATCAAAGAGAAATGGCTAAAAGTTTTGCTGGAAAGGATTTTGAACTTATTTTGGAAGGTAAAATGATTATTTTTTTTTTAAATTGGTTTCTACTAATATTTTATTTTTGTGTAAAATTCCTATATATTTACTATTAAATATGCAATAACTTAAATTTTTTAAAACGATTTTAGGTAAAGAAAGAGAAGATTTTTTTAATCTATTAGGAGGCAAAACAATTTACTCAACACAAATGGTGAAAAATGAGAATGATTCAAAACCTGCAAGGCTTTTTAGGTGTTTTACTACAAATGGTCAATTTAAAGGTAAGTAACTATATTTATAAGGAAGTCTCCTTTTCTAAAGTTTTCTTTTCTTATACCTTTAATTATTTTTGTTTCTTTGTAATTCTTGGGTTTTTAGGTGCTAGTGGGAAATGAAATTCGTGTATGTGTGGGTAAAGCTACTGTAGAAGGCACTGATCAGTGCCGAAAGCTTTGTTATTTATGATATTATTTTAATGAAATTTGGTAAAAATGTTTAAAATACAAAGGTTTAAGTATACAAAAATAATCGTTGACTTTATTTAATTTTTTTTTTACAAATATTAAAAGTAATATTAAAAAACCGACTTCAAAATCGTGCCGATGCCATCACCACAATTTTAAAAAACCGACTTCAAAATCGTGCCGATGCCATCACCACATCTTAAGAGCAATCCAGTCCCTTCTGACGTCACACCGCACGAATATCACGACCTCCCCTTAAAGTATTTGGAACCTTGTTCGCTACATAAATTTGGCAATGTTGTGTGTCGTACCCTGAAGGGTCCGATTACAATTCAGGTATAATTCGTTGGCTATCGCCGCCTACTGGGGGTTAGTGGCTTGTTAATATACGAATGTAGGAATACTATTTTTAAACCAAACAACTCAAATATTTTTTATTTATTGATAGTTATAGATGATATACAGGGTGTCCCGAAATTAGACGGTCATATTTTAACAGCGTAATCTACATCCTAAAATAGTAGTAAAAGTTCATATAAACATAGATCCGAAAACGTTTCTTTTCCGAGATACAGGGTGTTAAAGGTGAAGTCCTGATACCACACTTTTGTAAATATTTTCTAAACGTTTAAAGATAATTAGGTAAAATTTGTTACAAATACTTACCTTTTTACGCTTCATTTATTGGACTAACTCCCAGTTATTGATCATCTTCTTAGATGGGTAAATTAGGGGGAGCTTAGGGTAAAATTGCCGTGTGTATCTGTATGTCTATATCCACCATAACTCATGAACCGATACACAGAAAAACACTAAATTTTAAACTTAAGTTTTATTTCGGCCTGACGTGAAATAATTAGATTTTGGACAAAGTCGGAACATCTAGGGGGGTACTTTATGGGAGGCCGTTTTTATATTTTATGGAATATATCTGTTATTTATGTTTGGAGAAGAAAATTATTCAAATAAAAGTTACTTCTAATATTATTATCTATAATTTTTGTTTTATGTAAAAATTTCCTGAAATGGTCCGTATTTGAGAAATTTGACAAAATGTGTAAAATTCTGATTTTTATGAAAATTTTTGAACTAAAAGTTGTTTGCGATATCGATCTGTATAATTTTTGTTTATACAAGATTTTTCTAAAATGGACCGTAATGAAAAAGTGCTAAATTTAAATTTTTCAGTATTTTCGTTTTCAATGAATATCTATAGAAAAA
Organism: Psylliodes chrysocephalus; assembly: GCA_927349885.1. Taxonomy (NCBI): domain Eukaryota; kingdom Metazoa; phylum Arthropoda; class Insecta; order Coleoptera; family Chrysomelidae; genus Psylliodes; species Psylliodes chrysocephalus. Next base: position 34,161,700 of record OV651825.1, read on the forward strand.
TGTTTCGAGGTAGATGTATGTGGACAATGTATTTATTTAGTTTATCCTCTAAACATTTATAGAGATGCTGCAATAGGTTGTACAAAATAACCGAAAAAAGCCCGCAATAACTAGATAGGAAAGTCATGTATTGGACACATCAGATTTTTTGACTATAAAATTTGGAAAACCAATATTTTCTATATAATAAAGCTACATTTGTTGCATCTCGCTAGGACGCGCCATTTTCAAGAGAAAAGCATGTTACCTTATTCGAAAGTGTAAACAATAATTAGTAGGTCTGTAGAATTAGAAATTTTATTTTTTTTTAAATTTGAAAAACCGGTAACTAAAGAAATTTTAGAAAATATTTCATCTGGACTTCACTTGTAACGCCCTGTATCTCGAAAACGAAACGTTTTCGGACCTATGTTTATATAAACTTTTACTCCTATTTTTAACCGACGTCATACAAGGAGGAGGGAGGTTCTCAATTCGTCGCAATATTTTTTTTATTTTTTTTATGTATGTTCAGCGATACTTCTTTAACACGGTGTCCGATTTCAATGATTCTTTTTTTGTTAGAAAGGGAGTACTTCAGGGGTGCTTCCATATAAATTTGGTCAAAATCTAATAATTGGGCTCATGAGAAAATTCTCAAACTCTTAATTTTTTATGTATGTTTAGCGATAATGCTTTACCACCTTGTCCGATTTATATGATTCTTTTTTTAGTAGTAAGGGGGTAACTCAGGGGTGATCCTATATAAATTTGGTTAAGATGTGGTGACGGCATCTGCACGTTTTTGAATTCGGTTTTTTTTTTAATTTTTAATTTCTAATGCTTGTAGGATGTAGATTACGCTGTTAAAATGTGACCGTCTAATTTCGGGACACCCTGTATATTGGAAATTCGAAATAATAGTTATGACGTAGCGGTGTTTTTCTAATTGTAATCGGACCCTAGGTATATGGATACGGAAAGTGATGAATTGGAGATAGGTAAATTGTATTTATTGTATTAAAGGAACAACAAATATAAGTACAATTAAATATTAATATAACAATTTTTTAAAGTCTGTATTAAAAAATTTTTTTTTCACATAGATTATTAAATTAAAAAAATAACTATTAAAACACGAAATGTTAATTTTTCTCTTTTACAACACAAAATATACAATACTGTTGAATCAAAATTTTCTCTTGGCAGCAGGTGGTTTTTGTGACGCGACAATTATGATGCTTTGCATCTCATGAATTAAAGTTAATTCTCTTTCAATCTTAAGGTGTTCATACCCCTTATAATTTTCGGACAAGAATATCTCAAAATATTTAAATTTTAGCAAAATAATTTAGGCAATAATATCTATAATATGCATATATTTTAATGTTTTAATTCCTTCCAGTTTCCCAAAAAAACTAAAAGGGCTTTAATTTTGAAATATCATAATGAAAATAAATGCATTCCTCGACAGCACTATTCTTAATATAATCCCCAAATTTAAGCCCCTAATGTCTTGTTAATGATTTCTTAAAATTCGCCAAAATTAGTGGCTAAAACGCTTCGTTAAGTGCTATCTTCTGGTGTAAACTGTTGTAAATTATTGCAAGAAACGAATAATGACAGAGTGTACGATACGATAGTTACAAGTCCGTTACACTGTTTTCCACTCAATTTATTAAAAAAAAAAAAAAATAATAAATTAGGGTGTTAATTTTTTTCTCTGAAGCTATTGGTTTTGGGAAAAAATTCAAGAATAAAAAAAAATTAAATAAATCAACGATTTCATAAAAGTTCATCTCGAAAAAAAGTTTTGATATGAAATAAAGTGTTGCTAATTTCATCCCCCTAATGTAACAGGAATATTGAAAAAATACCCGTGGTTAGTCCTTTGCGATTACAGAATTTCAAGTTTCTAGTTTTACTGAAATTTTAGAAAAAAAAATAAAAACTCAATTTTAGTCACCACTTTTTAAGGGTGATATCTCGAAAAGGGGTGGGCTACGGAAATTTTGTTATAGGAAAGACTTATCTTAATTTCATACGAGCAATCAGTTCCTGAATTTTGTCGCATGCATTTAGAAACACCCTGTATATTACACATTTTTTTAAGCGTGCAAAATTCTTGACAATATCTTTTCCCTAATTGGCACATGTCGTATTTTTCTAGGATTTATTAACTCTGGCAGCAAACAAATAAAATAGAAATTTGTCAGCTGTGCATTTTTGCCTTCCAGAATTTTTCATTTCATAAATTAACTAAAAACTAAATTAAACAAAAACCTAACAACGCCTCAACAACAAACTAAGACGATCACAATAATTTCGCACCTCTTCAAAAACAACTACCTATTTTTCGACACAGGAATTAACAAATTTACCTAAACAGCAGCTACCCTTTTAACCACGGCTTCAAAGACTAGCAGCGTTGCCATATTCACTGGTATCACTGTTTTAATAGAATTAGTATCGGAATGAAAACTATGTTAATCTTCGGTCCTGTTTAAAATTGGTAATCTTTTTGAAAAAAAGTTATTTAGAAAATAGTTAAGATATTTGTTATAGAATGCCGGTAAAGGGCCAAAAAATTAAATTTGTTAAAAAGTAGAAATTTTTGTTGTTTTTCTTTAAAAATATAAGTTTTTCGCTGTTTAGGGAAATTCTTGGTTCATTTTTACAACGATTGGCCTGAACCATTTTTTTTTACAATTTTTTTTAACTGCCTCAAATGTAAAATTGATTTTTGGTGGAGGAGCGGCCGTCATGATTGCTCTTAACCAAATTTATATGGGACCACCCCTGAGGTACCTCCTTACTAACAAAAAAAGAATTATAGAAATCGGACATAGTGTTAAAAAATTATCACTGAACATACATAAAAAATATATATACCGATGTGAGAACCTCCTCCTTTTTTGAAGTCGGTTAAAAATGGCGGTCATTTCAATATTTAGCTTTGAAATATTTAAATAGCCGCCATCTATGGTTATTTTTTATACTTTTTTTTGTATATAAATAAATTATGCGATAGGTATTGGCTGGGCTGAACAAAACATTTTGACTAATTCGATCGCATATTCTTTGTAATCGAAAAAAGTGAAGATCGTGAGAGGCCTAAATAATGCAGAGCGAGACTTAAGGGTCTATTATTTTAATTCTTTAACTAATTTCTTCTCCCTTGAAGTATTAATTTCTACACATTTCAATGCACATTCTCCTAATTATTTCTATTTTACGTTTATTACAATTAAATTGTTATAAAATTGTTTTTTTTATTCCAGCTGACGAAATACTATTTTTCAGTCAAAAAGATTTAGTACCGGAACATGTGGCGCTTCTAGATGCATACGACTCAATTTATATCTGGACTGGAAAGCTTACTAGCAGGGAAGAAAAAAGGCTAAGCGCACAAAATGCTGTAGATTATTTAGAAACAGGTACAAAATACGAATTAAATTTGAGATTTTAATTAATAAAACTTTGTTAAATTATACATTTAAGATGACAAGACATGCGGATTTTAATGTTTAAATAGAATGTCTTTTAAATATTGTCAATCATGTTTCTGGCACTGTTCCAATTTGGAGCTCAAACTAACAAAATCTCTATTCATTTTGAAAAATCTGATTAAAACAGGGGACTTGACAGAGGACTTGAAATATTTGAGAAATCCCTATTCAAAAACGAAAAATAATAATAACTTGAAATTCTTAGCAAAAATCAAGCTTTATAAGCCAATTGAATTGAATACAATTTGTGAAGAAAATGGGGGTTAAAGGGGTGTTCAGGAAACTATTTTGTAAGTGCCCCTGCTCATTTTTGACTTCTTAGAAATATGGATTCAACCAGACTAAAAAAGTTAAGTAAAAACTTTCTTTTTTTTTTCTTTATTTCTTGTGTATTTCAGGGCATTCGAACTTTGGTTTTCAAGTCAGTTAAATTGCTTGTGTAACTGTGTGTTAAAATAAAATCTTAGTTCTCGAATCAATTATTTTATTGAAAGCTCTTAGATACTTCCACATATTTATGGTCCTTCGTGCCGAAATATTATATTCCAGTACTAGTCATCGTCAGAAAAAACATTAAACATTTTTTCACAATTTATAAAGGGTGTCTCAGATATATTTTCGTTTATCAATACGTCCGCTGGCGCAATAGGCACATTCCTAAAAAATAGCCATCTCAGATCACTGGAGACTTTTGGTGAGCCAGTCAAATACTGGGACTCGCTAATAATGTCTATAATTTTAGAAAAAATTGATAGCAACACAGCAAAGGATTGGGAAAAAAACTTTAGTGGTTTAAATCCTAATCTTAATGGGTTTTTAGAGTTCCTTAGAGATAAGACAGATATTCTAGAAAAATTAGTATTAAATGACACAAAATACAAGGTTCAAAACTCTAACACATTCAAACCCAAATCGACAACAAGCAGAACTTTCCTAATTAGCGACCATTCTTGCGTCTCTTGCGCCCTTTGCAAGGGCCTTCATAAAATATATGCTTGTTTGTAATGAATTTTAAATACTTATAGTTCAAATGCTCATAGATAATATAAAAAAAAATTGCTTTATGTACCAATTGTCTACATGGTGGTCATTTAAAAGTAACATGCAAGTTCTAAAAAACATCATACAATGCTCCACATTGATTAAAAAAACGATAGTGGCCCATCTACTTCTCATATCGAGTCAAGCCCTCAAGTCACTAACACTTTGCATACCAAGCGTAAAATGCAAATGTTCTGTATCAATCCAGTCATAGCATTCGTCATTTTCAACTTCAGTATCTTGCTTGGTATTAGAAAAAATTTGTGATCAGTTTTAAAATAAATATATCATCGTTAAAAATTTCCTCTAATATTATTCTATCAAATACGAATTTTCATCAACCGTCCATTGACGCAGGTCTCTTTTGGGACCTTCTATGCGTAGGTCAAATAAAATTGGGACATCAAAGATCCAACCTACAAAAAACGAAACTTGGGTAAATTACATTTGATCCATTGCCCAAGTCTGAAACATCACAAAGGGTTTTCTGCAATTTTTCAATGATTCAATGTCTGTGCTAAACAATCAGTTCTCCTTTATTACTTTCATCGTTTAAATTTCTCTTAAGGATTCTGTTGACACTATTGGTGAATCTAAGCTTCAAACAGAGAAAAGATTTTAGAGCTTCGAGAAGAAGCTTCAAAATAATCCCCCCGTTATGAAGAAGCGATACACTTCCTTTATGGAGTAGTATATTTCCATGGGTCATATGTCAGCAATCACTGATGACTCTTCATTCAAATATTATCTTCCCCATCATGGTGTTCTGAAAGAAGAAAGTCTCTCATAATCAAATCCAAATGGTTGGACCTGCAGTTCTTATGGATTTAATTTCCATTCTCTGAAGATTCAGGTAGCTATTCCTAAGTCATTTTTGCTGACATCGCAAAAATATACAAGCAAGTACGTTTCTCCTTCCCAAGGGTATTTGCAATGCATTTTGTGGCGAAAGGTTCCTTCTGAGCATCTAAATACATATTTGTTCAATATCGTTACCTATGGTACTGCTTCAGTTAGTTTTTTTACCACTAGGTGTTTGCTCCAATTATCTGAGGATTCTTCTGAAATGATTCCTCAAGCATCAAAAATTATAGCCAATAATTTTTACGTAGACGATCTTTTGGCGGGCTCAAATTCGCTTTCTGTCAGCAAGTTTTGTTCTGAAATTGTATCTAGTGGTTGTTTTCCTTCAAGAAAATGGGTGTGTAATGATTCTTCTCTTTTGGAGAGTATTCAGAACTCCTTGCCATTTTCTGATTCTTAAAAAAATACAAAAATCTTAGGTCTGACACGCTTTTGTTTTCAATATGCTCCGATTATATTCCTAGAACAACTACAAAGAGGTCCATACTTTCAGACAGCCCACATCTTTGATCCCTTATGCCTATCAAGTGCCTCTGTAATTAAAATGAAAATTTTGAGCAACACCTCTTGCTAGAAAAGTTAGATTGGCTTCAATCTGTTCTCTTGTACATTCATAATGAGTGGATAAATTTTCGAAATGAACTTTTTCATCTTAATGACCTAAAAATTTGTAGGCATGTCATTCTTCAAAATTCAACTTCTATCGAAATTCATGGCTTCTTTGATGCTAGTGAATCGACCTACGGACTTTTTATTTACCTGATGAATCAGGTCATACTGCAGTTAATATTTTATGTGCTAAAACAAAGTTAGCACCTCTAAGGAAAATAAGTCTCCCTCATTTAGAGCTTTGCGCAGCCTTAATGTTATCAAAATTATTTAAGATAGTTTCAATTTCTCTTGGTTTAAACTTTCAATGCCATCACCTCTGGACAGATTTTACTATTGTTTTGGGATGTATCAGAACCTCACCTCACATTCTAAAAACCTTTTTGGTCAACAGAGTGTTTGAGATCTAATCCAATTCGGAAGTTGACTACTGGTAACATGTTGATACAAAGGACAATCCCGTGGCATTGATCTTAGCCTTCTCAAGGTTTCTAAATTGTGGTGGCATGGGCTTTCCTTTCTCTTGAACTCTGCAAGACGTGACCTTCCCAAGTCTTACAAGCTTAGAAAGAGCTACCTGTAATATAACAAATAACTCGCCTTATACTTTCAGTTACGTTTCAACCTTTTACTGATCAACTTACTACTTCTGAATTAAAAAATTCCATGTATAGTAAAATCAGTTCAGAAGGAAATATTTAACATTTTAAGAAGCTTTCAATTTCTGTGATAAGCTCTATCCTATCCCTCAGTTCCTTTTTAGATGAAGTTGGAGGAAGATTGCGAAATTAATTCTAAATTTAACTTTGATAAGAAACATCCTGTTTTGCTACAGGTAAACCATCCTCTAACAGTCTTGCAGTTTCGAAAAAGACATGTGAATCTTCTACATGCTGGCCCTCAGCACTTATTGTCAGAAATACGCGAACAATTTTGGCCCATTTCCGGCAGATCTACTGCCAAAACCATAGTTCGCAATTCGCGCAAAACTAGTTCAAGTCACTCCGTTAATGCGGTGGATCTCCCTTCGTAAAAAGTGATAACGAAACTAAATTTGTCGGTAGTAAAAATGAATTGAATGATCTAGGCATTTTTCTTAAGTCGTATGAACATGAAAGTCTTGACATCTGTGCAAAAACTGAAATAAATTGGCATTTTATAGCTGCTCATTCACCTCATTAATCATAATCATTTATCACTGCATTAATCCAAGTTGAGGGTATACTGAATTCGGGCCTTATAAGTCCTTTATCCACAGATCCTTCGGACCTTCTTCCTCTCATTTCTTCTTACTTCATAAGACTTTGATTCCAGAAGTGGCCGACATTTATTCTAATCACTTATCAAAAATCCGACATCTTTAACAGCTACGTCAACACTTTTGATGTCGTTGGTCCTTACAATACGTGTTAGAGTTGCAGCAACGACAAAAATGAAAAACTAATCGGTTCAATGTCCAAGTTGTCACTCTTGTTCTTATAAAGGATAAGGACCTACCTTCTTTGAATTGGCTCCTTGAAAGAGTTGTGCAGCTTTTATCCTGGATTAGATGGAATCACCAGGGTTGTCACCTTAACTATTTCCAAGGGCCCCATGAAAAGATCAGTCATTTGTAATCTGTCCACTTCCTTTAGGACATTATAGAAGAAGTGCAATGTATTTTGTGAAGTTTCGGTTAATAGTCGTTGAAAGTTCTCTCTTTCAAGGTGGGGAGGCATGTTCAAGAAACCATTTTATAAACGTTTCTTCCCTTTTTTGACTTCCTAGAAATATGGATTCGATCCGACTTTAAGGGCCGGAGAGAAGTCAAATAAAAACTTTCATTTTTTCTTTGTTATTTATTTTTTGTGTATTTCAGAGCATTTAAACTTAGACAGATCGCTTTTATTCTTCTACAGGGAAGTTAAAACAAAATAGAAATCAAACACCAAAAACGATATCAATATGAAATTTTTAGTAAAAATCAAGCTCTACAAGGGAATGAAACCTGGTGATTCATTAAATACAAAACGGGGTATAAGGCGGGTAGAAATATTAAAAAAAAGGCTAACTCAGAAAAAAAACGTTATCAAATTGAAATATTCAGGAAAAATCAAGCTTATAAGGAGATAAAGCATATTGATTCTGAAAAGTAACCTGATTGAAAATGGTGGTTAAGGGGGGTCTGTTAAATTGTGAAGAGTATAATATAGAATGCCAAGCATATACATCTTCATTCTAGTTCATTATTAAGACAAGCACAACAGACGTTTTGATATTGTTAGCATTGTAAATATTTAATTTTTCATTTCTTTATATTGTTTTACATCTTTTTTTTTCTACTATTAATTTTTACACTATTTCTTGTTTTTTGAGAGTTAAAGCAAGTTAGGGTTGTTAAAGTATCTCAAACAGTACAGGTTGACATATTTTTGAAAACTATTAAAAATTAATTATTATTTTGTTATTGCTGTTAACTGATAACATTTCACTCTAATTTTTTTATATTCAAGAGAAATAATTAAGTCATTTTATTACTAGATCCTGCTGGCAGAGATATGAACACGGCAATTATCCATATTCAGCAAGAAAAAGAACCACCCACGTTTACGGGTTTTTTTTCCACGTGGGATAAAAATTTTTGGAAACAATACAAAACATTTTCGAAAGTTCGTCAAGAATTGGAAGTCAAGACTTGTAATTACAATGGCAATGGATCTGTCAATGGTTTCTCTAAACATCATGACGATTTGAATGAAAGCGAATTTGATCAGTATGAGAAATATCCCTTTAATATTTTGAAAGAACCAAATGAAAAACTACCGCCACGAATTGATCCTCTTAATAAAGAAGTAAGTTTTAATTTTCTATTTAAATAGTATAAAGACATGCTCTAGAGATGGCGACTATTCAGCAAACTAAAATTTTGAACAAAAGCGCTATAATATACAATATTCATTTTTTTTTTTTCAGAAGCCTATAACTCAGTAACTAAAGCTTTTACAAAAATTAAAATAAAAAAAAAATAAGACATAGAATTTCAGTGGCATCCTAATTTTAACTCAATTTAATTGTCTAAAAAAGTAGGGGGTAAAAGGGGTGCGGAACTCTTCTAAAAACATATAGAATTAAAACAATTTTTAATGCCATTAACTTTATTTTATTGGTCACTGTATATTAACATCCCATGTACATTTTCATAAAAACATTTTAAGTCATTTTAGAGTAAGACCAAAATTTATTATTTATATTTTAACACCCTGTAACTTTTTTCTATACATGTTTTATATAAGCAAGTCGGCTTAAATCGATTTATTTTTGACCCAAAACTGGTAAAATTTACTACATATATTTTTTGTTATACCCTGTATATTAATTATAACCCAAAACAAAATGGTCAATTTTAACGTTCTATTAATTTTTTTTATTTTTAGTTACACTTGACGCACGATGACTTTGTTTCTACTTTTAAAATGTCTTACGCGGACTTTGAAAAACTACCAAAATGGAAACAACAGGAAATGAAGAAACAAGCTGGTTTATTCTAATAATTCTTATTCATTAATATTTATTTTTAATTTTAAATGCTATTTTATTATGATATATCTGTTAATAACGTTAATTCAATAAATTTGTGTTATAAATAGGCAATAAATCTATTTTTTAAATGTTTTATTAGTGTTTTTATTAACTTCGATGAATACAGCGTATTTCAAGAGAAGGTGGCCCATTACTAGGATATGTTAGCAGGTAAACAAAATTTTTGTGTGATTACTAATTGTATAGTATAATGTAGAGAACATCGACAGTCAAGAGCGGGGAGTGCGGGGAAATATTGCGGTAGCAAAGTACCGCCAGCACTTCTCCAGGCAGAACGAGTTGAGTCGCCTTGAGTGTCTAGTGTGGTTCCATCGATAATAATTTGGTAACTAAATAATTATTTGACTTGATAGTTAATAAAATCTAATAGGTAGGTATCATGGTATAAAAAATAAAAGGTAGGATATCAACAGTGTCAAAAATAGGACGGCCACGCGCATGGCGTCACGCGTAGAGTTTGTATAGGCGCGAATTTAAAAAGTATGAGGAAAATATATGCTAACTTATAGAAATTTGATGAATATTAAAGATAATATTTTAGAAATTACATAAAATATCTATGGATATTATTATGGGATAGTTAAGGAAAGAACTATGAAGGAACATAAATGCAAATACATACATAAAAGAAATTTTTTTGAAAAGTTTTTACCTTTTTTTTTTAATGATTAATTTAATTTCACATCTGGATATGCCGAAAATTTTTACCTGATTAGGATTTGCAACTCATTTACCTGCATTATTTTACCCAATTGAATAAAAATAAGTATTAGAAAAAAAAAATTTCCTATAATATAATGCAGAAATTCATATAATGCAAAACATAAAAAAATGTACCAAATACAAATAACTGTTACAATACAAAAATAAAATAAAATGTCGCTGCATTTTTCCTGGACCTAGTCGCTGACAGTTGTTAAATCATTCATGAAATACAAGTCGAAATTTTTTTTTTGTGACATTTACAATTTTATTTTTGCTTATATTGAGAAATTTTTAGCCTTCAAAGGGTAGAGTCTCCAGTTTAGAAGTCCCAAGTTGTGAATTAACCAATGTGATTCACACTGGTTCATTCACAACTTCACATTATGTGAAGTTCTGATTTAAGATCTCTCTTATAATTGGAAGGTTGAAAGTGCTTGGAATACATATGAAAATTTATCTGCAGGGTTACAAGCCACTGAAAAGGCTGCTCCATGCCGAATTTTCTTGGGACGGATAGTAGAATTGCCTATTTAGCATATTTTTTTTTAATAAAAGGCTCATGGATTTTAAGAATTTTAATCTAGGGAACGGCATGCTCCCCTGGGCCTCTACTGGAGCCGCCCTTGGGCCACTTCTTACTTCTGACTAAGCTCTTACTGTCGAGGAAAGCGAAAAACCATATCTTTCTTGAATCCTTTCCTTTAATTGTTACTATTACATCCGTACCGCAATTTTTCAATGTTTTTCATTAAAGCCACTCACAGAGAACAAATTTTACAACACAATATAATACAAATATCTGTTCATTATCTTATAAATCACTATAAACGACTCACAAACTACTGCAACATGCGTCTGTCATATAATATTTATTTCGGGCCAGCTCTACTAACTCTACGCATGACGTCAGCGCCGCCATGACACCATGCGCGATATCCCCCCCTGGGTAGGTATAACACTACAAAATAAGTTAGGTTTGTTCAGTAAAAAAACTTTCGTAACGGCATCCGTTTTCAAGATACAGGGCATTGACAAAAAATGTATACACAATTTTGTACGAATATAACCGTTTTAAACCGTTAATTTGCGGTATTTACCGTACTAATTAAAGCGATGTTGGTAATCCTTGGTTTACTTTCTGTGACATCATATTAAAGTCCTTTGAAACGTCATTAATTATAACCAAGCACATACTTTGATTACTATACGGTGCAAGAGAGAGGTCCGACACGCCCAACATAGGGCGCGGCCATTTTGATACCTTTACCACAGTTTATAGCTAAAGAATCAGATCGCTCACTCTGCGTCGGCACTTTTGATCTCAACGTTCCAGTTTATACACTGCGCAACTCGGATAATAATATATGACAACCGCCTATAATAAAACAGCAGTCTTCTGCGTATCCTGAATTTGTATCCCTGGAGTGGATGTTATTTTGGAACTTTCAACTGGTCCGAGTGAGCTAACTGATTCTTTAGCAATAAACTGTGACTCCAAAAATAATATTCACTGACACTGACAGCAGCAAGCAAAGCATAGATTTTGCATCCAAATTCCACGTTGAATAATTTCTCTAGTAAACCTGTAGAACATTATTGTTTAAATAAACAATGCTAATGCTAAATGCCTTTACAATGTTAAATAAATTAAGCCTTATTCCCTGTATATGCCTACGTCTATGCTAACATAATCTTACTTATGAAATGGTCGAATAACATTCTTGTTCATCGTAAAAGTCCTTATAAAGAGTTCTTGGAAACTACAGAAAAATCACAATAAAACTGTCACTTTGACAACATCAGCAAAGTGTCTTAGGTTGCCAAACTTAAAGGATATATACCAGAATCTTTAATATTCCCATATGATGCACATGTAAAAATAGCTAAATAAAAGTCTTAAGTGATTGTAATTAATTCATATTGATGCTTTCAATTTTCCATTTCCTTTTTTTATTACAAATGATCTTTAGGCTGTTACATTTTATCCTTACAAATTCAAAACCAAATCCTGCTACAATACATAATACACAAACAAAAATTCGCGATATCTGACACTGTCATGCGCATTATCAAGTTAGTGTCAATATAAACCAATAATTTATATTAACCCATTTGTGCCCATGGAAGTTTTTGTATGAAAAAAATGACAAAACCAACAGTTTTGTAATGAATTGCATTTGTACAACACAGAAAAATGTTATTTTTGATAATTTCGAAAATCCCGCAGGAAAAAATAGGTGTACTCATATGAGTACACTGGGCACAATTGGTAGCTATGTTTACTAACAGTTCAAATCTACTAAAATTACATTTTTAACTAATAAGAAAAAATTAAACTACAACCTCAGATGCAAAAACACTATAATATCTAACTTGGGTACATAGTAGTATATAAAATGACATAGCCACTAGCGGTTAGTGTGAAATTGAATGAAGCATTGTCTCTCAATATACAACATCACATTGCATTTTATACACCTCCAACGTGCTCTCAAATGGCATTGCTTGCAACGTAATTGTTTTTCATTTTTCCCAGGGAAATGACCACCTTGATGTTGTACAATACTGCGAGGAACAGAAGTAGAAGGTCTTGCTTTAGAATAAGTAGCCTTTCTAAAGCAGCTTAGATAATGACGAGTGACACTTCGAATGAATGAGAGCAGATCAACGTTTTTATTGTCACTGTTGAGTATATGAATTCTCCAGGCATTTACAAGAGCGAGATTTACTGTATGGGTACCACCACCACCATTTTTTGCCCTGGATAGAAATCCTATAATTGTTTACGCTTTGATCGAGAAGGTCTACTCCTCCCATTGAAGAGTTATATTTACGAAACAACTGCGGCTGAGGTACATCTATTTTCTCTTTTTTCACCGAAGACCAATGTTTGACTTTTGCTTGTGGTTCAAATTTGTCGTAATTCGTTGCCATAGTGACGATATTATTATCTTTCCATTTGACAAATAGTAGAGAGTTAGTTGTGTCGAACATATATCGAAAATGTCCTCGTTTTTTTTTTTTGTTCATATAGTTTTTAGGTGGCAACGGGCATTTTTTTGTCCTATTCTCCCTAATTGTACCGGTTGCTCTAAATCCTTTCTCTCGTAGCATTTTCAATAAACTATGGCTTTTAAAATAGTTGTCAAAAATACGGCGTGATCTAATGGTTGATCAACACATTCTAAAAGTTCTAATATAACTTTAGATCCAAGAGGTAATGTAGACTTCCTTTGGTTCTCAGTTGAAACGCTGGATGGTTTTGCACCGCAGTAAACTTCAAAATTGTAACAATGCCAGGTTGAGATGCAAAGCATCCATTCTTTATAACCAAATCTCACTGGTTTTCCTCTAAACTGCTTTGCGGAATGGTGTCAAATAACATCAAACCACTTTCGACTTTGTTTACAAAATCAACGGTCGGCGTGTGAATTACCAACAGCGACCTATTCCGTGTAAAGGGCACAAGTTGATTTTTTGAATATACCAGATGTCTACCATGTGGAATTTCTTTTACTTTTAAGCGATAGATGTCATTAGTGATGAAATTTGAAAGCTGTACCCAAGTGAGTACAATGGGAACAAATGGGTTAACACTAACTTGACAATGCGCATGACATTGTCAGATATAGCGAATTTGGTTATGAATGTGTAAGGATAAAACATAAATGTTTGTTTTGTGTACTGATCATGGATGAAGAATAAATTGGTGTTGTAGCTGCTTTGGCGTCTGCAATTTTATCAAACCTTTTGCCGTATTCATCAAGAAATTTTGACAATTTTAAAAATAAATTGGAAAATAAATTGCGTCCATATCTAGGTACTCAACTAGGGTTGCCAGGTGTAATTCCCAGATAACAATTATGCATTCTCAGAATATACCAAGAATATGATACGTGACGTTGTTTATACGTGCTATGCAGATGCTGAGAATGTACTGAAGTATGTGTACAGTATGCAATAGGTATCTACTTTAATTTGATAGTACTTTCTAAGTATATGCTTAGTATTTAAATATAGCATATGCTAGGCATATACTGGACACCCTAATACAGGATGTTTCATTAATATTGAACAATAAAGAATAAGTGTATATAATGAAATCTTTATTTCAAAAAATTCATACTTATTCTTATTTTTAATGCAAATTCTTTCTTTGGCCTTAACCAACCAATATTTCATTGTATCAATTACTTGAGTTTCATTTGCTTGATTCCATTGGATCTTCATTCAATCTAAAAAATAAAAAAAAATCAACAAACTTGGTACATATACAAATTAACTGTACATAGCTAATGGAATATTTTAAATATTTTTGTCTAACGTGAAACATTAAAAATTATACATGGCATTTCACTAACAAAAACAAGAGTTACATAAATAATTATTATGTTTAGTGAAAGTTTAAATATATTTTTGTTAATTACTTACCACCATTTTGTAGTTGTCCTCCTCCTTTAGCTAATTTTCTAGTTCTTCCAGGTCAATTTCTGGCCTTACAGGATTTTTTTCATAAAAGTGTGTATGTATTTCTGATAACACTAAATTTTAGTTTCAATCCGCCATTACTATTAACCATATTAATAAATTCACACTGGCAATTAATATTTGGGATATCCTGTGTTCTAACATCACTTATAGGTCCTAAAAATTACAAATATTCTAAAATTAGTTTATTTTTATATAGAACACACGATGCAATTAATTTTTACTAATTTACTTACTGAAACGAATTTGTAGGAATTGTAGGTTATGTTATTTTTCTTCTTATCTTTTATTAAGGTTGTTTTTGGCCTAAACATTAGTGCGTTTGCTAACGAATTAATAGATCGGCATCTGGGAAAAATTTATATATTCATATAGATATGTATATAATAGTATATTATTAAACGAGCAATTTATGGTAGCCATTATTCACGCAGGGTGACGTTTGCGTCCCGAGCCGTAGGCGAGGGGCGCAAGTCACCCGAGTGAATAATGGCCATAAATTGCGAGTCTAATACTATACTTTGTCCACGACCATTATGGTTTCTTTATTAAATAAAAGTTAAGTGTGAATGGAAAGTTTTTATTAAACATAGGTAACTAACTGTTGTTTTTTCGACTTTTCGTTTTTATCGATTTTTTTTTCGATTTTTCGATTTTTTTTTATTTTTCGATTTTTTTTCGATTTTTTCGATTTTTTTCTATTTTCGATTTTTTCGATTTTTCGATTTTTTTTCGATTTTTCAATTTTTTTTTCGATTTTTCGATTTTTCGATCTAGAAAATATCGTTATGAAAAGTATCGCCTATCTTTAGTTATCTATCGGAATGTGCCAGAATTACAAAAGCGTGAATTATCATAATTCACTCCGTGATATATGGGTACTATATGCTCTTAGTTAGGAGGTAGAATATTGATTTATTATTAAGTGGTCGTGGACAAACGTTTTTTACGTGTATTTGGTGTTAATTTTTACCTGCAAGCTTTTAGAACATTCTCAGAATATGAGGTACATGCTGGGTTTATGACTTTTAGTATCTTCTTAGAATGTCCTGTTATAGCACGTGCTCAGTATATACTTTTTGGAATATACTTTTAAGGCACGTACTCAGCATATACTTTCTAGAATATACTTTCAAAGTATATACTAGGTATGTTCTAAGAACATTCTAAAAAAGACATACTAAAAAGAACATAAACAGAACGTTCTTATTATATTCATAGAACATTGATGTTATGTGGGTTGTCTCACTTTTTAACTTGCTGGCACGCGTTACGCCAAAGTAGGAAAATGCCACGCATTTCATCCAAATGCTAAGCTTTTTAAATCCAAAGTTATATACATGTTATATAAAAAATTCACACTATATATTACTTATTTAATAGTAAATTCTCTAGAGTTAAATAATGCTTAGTTGCAATTTCTAGAATTGTTATCATTGGCCTCTAGGATTGTATTCAGCCAAGTTGCATTTCTTGTATTCAGCCAAGTTGCATTTCTTGTAAATGCAACACTTTCGTTACATTACACCTTTTAGATAGTTCTTTTGTTTTACCTATGTTATAAATACACAAATACACACAGTGAGACACATTGTAAAACACGTATGCGAATGTCGGTATTCGTGATTCGAGAATACTACCCCTGTGATGACCACGTTTAAAGTGAGGGAACTGATTATTTAGCTATAAACTGTGACTACAGTAAAAACGTTGCACATACTTTGATTTGATCTCAATGTTCCAGTTTATACACTGCGCAACCCGGATTTATATCCATGGCGCATACAGAATCAAATCATAACCAATACAATTAATGACAACCGCCTATATTCAAACAGCAGTCTTCTGCGCATCCTGAATTTGTATCCCTGGAGTGGGTATTATTTTGGAACATTCAACTGGTCCAAGTGAGCTAACTGATTCTTTAGCAATAAACTGTGCTGTAGTCATGTTAAACTTGACCATTTCAAGACAATATTCAATATGACGTCATTGTTTTTGATTTATATAAATGTAGTCATTCATATTCAAGACATAGTATCTGATTTAAAATCGCCTTATTTCTATGAAAAAATAATATTTGTCAGTTATGACGTGCAGTGTCAATAATAATGTCCCAAAAAAAGTTAAATTTTAAAACCAAATCGGCGCCTCTTCGAAGATCTGCTTCAACTACCAGTCTAGGACTTCTCTTCAGCCGACATATAAATTTACGTGATACCAAATCATATACAGGGGGAATGGAAGATGCCAAAAGTATCAGTTCAGACGAAAATGAGGTAAGTGAAGAAACATTATTCTATTTTCAGATATCGTTTTACAATATTCATTAGTAATTAGTAAAATAAGGGAACTTCAACTTGTATGATGGAGTTGTTATATTTATATCTGTGACAAATTTACCTATAACTATTATTTAATTAAATTGGGTGTTTCAAATGCAGTTGAAATACAAATACTAAATATTCCAGATTCAATCTCAATAACGACAGTTTACAAATCTCCTAGTTCTTGTCTGAAATTATATATTATAATTTAGATTCATTAAACTGTCTTTCAAATTGTAGGGTCAAAAATACAGGGTGTCTCGAAATTAGACGGTTATATTTTAACAGCATAATTACATCCTAAACTAGGAGTAGAAGTTTATATAAACATAGGTCCGAAAACGTTTCTTTTCCGAGATATAGGGTGTTAAAAGTGAAGTGATGATGACACTCTTTTGTAAATATTTTCTAAACGTTTAAAGATAACTAAGCGAAATTTGCGCTTTATTTAATGGACTTAACCCTAGTTTTTGATCAGCTTCATAGGTGGGTAAATTAGGGGAGGCTTAGGGTAAAACTGCACTAAGTTTTTTTTGTTGACAGTTTTTAACATTTTTGACTATAAAATTAGGAAAACCAATGTTTTCTTTATAATAAAGCTACTTTGGTTGCATCTCGCTAGGACGCACTATTTTCAAGAAAAAAGCATTTGAAAATTTCATGATAAGTTATTCGAAAGTGTAAACAATAATTAGTAGGCCTGTGAAATCAGAAATTTTATTTTTTTTTTACTTTGGAAAACCGGTGACTAAAGAAATTTTAGAAAATATTTACAAAAATGTGCTATCAGGACTTTACTTGTAACACCCTGTATCTCGAAAACGAAACGTTTTCGGACCTATGTTTATATGAACTTTTATTCCTATTTTAGGATGTAGATTACGCTGTTAAAATATGACCGTCTAATTTCGGGACACCCTGTATTAAGGAATATAAAACAATCCTAAACTCTTTTGATTATATTTTCGTATCGAAGAGCAAGTGATAATAATAATAATAATAATAATAATAATAATAATAATAATAATAATAATAATAATAATAATAATAATAATAATAATAATAATACTCTCCCTAATTCACCCCCTTACGAGTGAATTTCAACCCCTGAAGTCGATTGAACGACTTGTGTAGGGGAAGGTACGGCTATTATTATTATTTGCCGTGGCGCTCCGGGGCGACTTAAAGATGATTGATGGTGCCATTTGACTTACAGGTGAGGAAAACCCGGAAAACCTCACCCACCATCATCGAGACGGTAATGTATGGCGAATTTTTTAATTCTGCATGTCATATCAACAGAAATTGAATTTCTATTAATACGCCACACATCAAATCCTAAACCGAACCATGCAATTTAATTAAAAATCCACATGGTCTGGTGATACATGCTTACTCTGCCTAAATTACTAGTATACTAGTATTTTTAGAATTGCCTAAACTTTCAATTGTTGTTTGTTGGCCTCTGAATCATACACTTTTTTGGGTCATATTTTACGACTCCTTTCTATTATGCGCAGTACCTGGTGTCCCAGGGTGGGTCTAGCCAACACAGGTATATCTGCTTTTCCATCCAAATGATTTCAAATTACAAACTTTCAAAGTGCATCAAACACTTAATGGAATGTGTGTTACTAGCTCTTGGACTGTATTGTCAGAGTAGTATGTTAAAAAATACGTAAATAAGTAAGTATATTTTTTAGTAATATAATTATGATGATTTTTTCATGTACAAGTAAATATAATTTTTTAATTAATAATTACAAAAAAACATGGTATGGCAAAAAATATCGTAAAAATGTAAAAAATTTTAAAATAACCTTTTTAATATATTAAATACCTTAATTTTAATAACTAAAATTTCATTTAATTTTTTTATGCTTAGTTATTAGTGTTATTACTTACTACAATGTTTTTTTGCAGCAGGTGGTGTTCCAAAAACAGTTGAATTAGAACTAAAAACCCATACATAGATCAGTGGTCGCCAACCTCTCAATGTGTTGAGCTACTTTGTTAATTTTGGAATAAACAGCGAGCTACCCACACGGAAGCCACGTAACGCAACGTAAATGAAATAATCCACAGTTAATTTATCATTATATGTATTTTTTTACAATTTAACTGATAATACATAATACATAGGTACTAATAATAAACTAATAACAAAATAACTAATATTACTAGTACGTACTTGTTCATAGCTACATTCCTACCTACCAAACGAAGGTGTTTGAAAAATAAACACAAACTTTTATCCAGCCACAACGGCATGTAACGTAAGATTTAAAAATAGTTAATAATAACAACAAAAAAGTAACGCACTATCATGAACATATACATTGAAAAATAAAAAAGCACGTTCAATGAGAAGGCTGACACTCAGACTCATCGATAATTTTTTTAATGTTTGCAGTATAATTTGATACAGCCATTCGAATACAATTATCCAAATGTTCATCTGTAAGTCGATTGCGATATTTGTTCTTAATAAACTTCATATTGGAAAAAGAAGATTCACACAAATAGGTTGAACTGAATAATGCTTTCACTTTCAAGGCAACACGGCATAGAACTGAATATTTGTCTTTACTTACAATAGGCCAGATACATTTGGTACTTGAGACTAACGATTTTAATGCTAAATCATTTTGAAACTCAATTACTTCCATTTCTATTGCAGCGATGTCTTCGCCAAAGTTCTGCATAACACAAGTATATCAATTTCCATAAAGGGTGAAACAACAAACTGCGTTACTTTCGTTGAAATCCTTAAAACGATTTTTGAAGTTATTCTTCAGGGTAGAAACTATTTCTACATGATATTTGCTGTCATAGCGTTCTAATGGATTTTGAGATATTTTTTCTGAAAGAATAGGAAAATGCTTGGCATCGCTGTTAATTAGGTTTTGTTTCCAAAACTCCAGCTTTTTGATAAATGCTTTTATATCAGAAATCATTTCCGCTAGTTCTTTGTCTCTCCCCTGAAGCTGCAAATTAAGTTCAATTTAATTTCTCTGTAATGTCCACGAGAAAACCAAAATCTCTAAGCCAGATTGAATTTTCTAGTTCCGGAGTCGGTTCATCGCGTTGTTTGAAAAATTGAACTATGCCAGATAGGAAGAACATCATTAAAACGTTTCAGCACCCGTCCTCTACTTAACCATCGGACTTCAGAGTGAAGGTGTAGGTCCCCGTATTGACAGTCAACTTCATCGGCCAAGGTTTTGAATAATCTTCTTTGTAACGCTTGAGCTCTAATCTTGTTCACAATTTTTACCACCAGTTTCATAACGTTATTTAGTTTCAGGAAATTTGCACATAATGCTTGCTGATGGATAATGCAGTGGTAACAGAGAAATTGCGGAAAAGGTTCATCTTTACGACATAATGCCACCAGACCCTTATCACAACCCACCATAGCTGGAGCGCCATCGGTTGTTAAGCCTACCATTTTCGATATTGGAATTTTCTCGGAAGAAATAATATTTTTTAAATGAGAAAACAACTCCTGTCCAGTAGTGTGTCCTTTCAGTGGAATAAACTTCAAAAGATCTTCTTTAATCGTAAAATCATTAAAAACCATTCTGACGAACACAGCCATCTGGGCAGTGTCAACGACATCTGTTGATTCATCCAGTTGAAGTGAAAAATAAACACAGTTATCTAAGTCAGTTCTTAACTGTAAAAAAATATCATTGTTCATTAGTTCTACACGTCTCATCACTGTATTAGCAGGAAGTTGCATAGATTTTATAGCTGAAACTATCTCGTTTTTATTTCTAAAGTTGGCAAATAACGAATCAGCAGCTTCTAAAAACGCCTGTTTTATCATTTCCCCGTCTTCATAAGGTTTCTTTTTTTGTGCAATTATCTGGGCCCACGGTACGATGCTTCAGTTGCAGCCTTATTTTTGTCGAGTGTTCTTAAAAATATTGATTGTTGTCCAATTAACTGCTTTTTTAACTGTTTCAGTTTCTCCTTTCTGGCGGCAGAATGTAGTGGGAATGATTTTTCAGAATTAGAATGTACAGTTTTATGGTGTCTCTCAATATTTCCTTTTTTAGCAACGGAGACCGAAGTATTACATAACAAACACACATTTTTATCTTTAACTTCTGTAAAAAAGTATTGTTCTTCCCATTCCGAATGAAAGTGGTATGTCTTTACCTTCTTACAACTGCTTGCCATAATATTATTTTTTGTTGTTCTCTACTAACCCAACCGCTGGACGTTGGTTACGCGTTCAGTTTTAAACTAAGCGCAATGTCGCCGCGCCGTGCGTATTTATCCCGTTCAAAGCAATCCTAATCGTTCTCGAACACTAACGCACTGGTCCGGCTGGTCGGTTCTAGCCGATTCTAGATTGATGGCGTCAGCGGCAGATCGCTCACCGCAACGTTGCCGCTGTTTATGTTTAATATTATGACAATTACATTTTTTGTGGAATTTTCGGAAGCTTCTCTGATTTTTGCAGTTTGTATTTTTTAAATTAAAATCGTTGTGAGAGCTACCAGAATTGCCTCCGCGAGCTACCGGTAGCTCGCGATCGACAGGTTGGTGACCACTGCCATACAGCTTGATAATACCTTAAAAGAACTTCTACAGATTTTCCAAAAAGTTTTGTCTAAATAATTTAGAAAAAGTAAAATTAATAGAATGTACTAAAATAGTTAATAATGTACTTCCAGAGGAACGCAATATCATTATAAAATATAAACATGAGGGTAAAACGACTTATAGAGGAATTGAGGAAACTTTAAAATTTCTGAAATTTAATTATTACTGGAAATCAATGAAAAAAGATATCACTGACTATATAAATAGTTGTAAAATTTGTCATAGGACTAAATATAATAGAAAACTTTCTGATAAACCTTTAGTTTTAACAGATACACCTTCAAAACCTTTCGAAATCATGCACATTGATACATACAAAGTAGGATCTTATAGATATTTGACAATTCTGGATAAGTTTTCAAAATTTGGACAAGCTTTACCGTATTTTGGTACTTCAATTTCAGCCCGTCAGCAATAAGTACATTTCTTTTTCTTTTTTTGTATCCCCAAACAAATTGTATCGGACGAAGGTACTGAATTTAAAAACGATACTGTAAAAGAACTGTTAAAATCCCATAACATCAAAATAAATTTCACTATGCCATATTATCATGAATAAAATTCACCGGTAGAAAGATTTAATTCCACTAAAACCGAACATCTTCGACTTCTAAAGGAAAAAGATAGAGATGCAGATATACTTTCTTTAATGGCTTATGCAATTGTGGCTTACATGATGGTGGGTAAGGTTTTCCGGGTTTTCCTCACCTGTAAGTCAATCATCTTTAAGTCGCCCCGGAGCGTCACGGCAAATAATAATAATAGCCGTCCCTTTCTCCGCACAAGCTCAGCTTTTGGGGTTAAAATTCACTCGTAAGGGGGTGAATTAGGGAGAGTATTATTATTATTTTAGCACTATTTATTCTAGTACAGGGTATACCCCTTATGAATTAATATTAGGACATACAAATAGGCGTGATCTAATGGCACTCATACTAGCTTATACGCAATATATAAATTCCCATCAAAATAATACAAATCAAATTTCCAAAGAAAAAATATAACACATGCCAATACCAATAAAAAGACCTTAGATCCAAAAGTTGGTTCTCAAGCTTATAGGAAAATCGAAAATAGGCCTCTAGACAACACACGGCTAGGGGGTTAAGTTCAGATGGAACCCTAACTTCCTGACGATGATTCAGAGGGGCGAGGAAAGGGTTTGCCCTACAGGGACTATTCCCTTTGGAAGTATCTCTCTCTTTCTCTCTCAGAGATCTGACTAAGCCAGTACCACCGCCTTTGAATGATCGTGAGGTTTTATAAACCAAAAAAATTTAAACAACAAGCGTAAAACAAATAACTATGATTTATTTAACAAATATAGAAACAACTAATATTGCTTCAGCAATTCAGTAGTCTTTGCTGACTACACAAAACTAAATATTACTACTTAAAACTAAATATTACTACTCAAAACTATTTACTTACATGAACATTATATTTTAATCCTTTAGGCTGCAGGGCTGGCTGAGGCACAGGTTACTTTTCCCACTGTGTGGCTTTACAAAAAAAACTAACCGCGATTTCGCGTGACCGACCCGTGATTTTACTTTCAGACACAAACAAAAAGGAATATCCTTTATTCAAATAAACTTGACCGATCGTCAACGTAGGCCAAAAGGAACTCCCTGAATCTCCACTTGAAAAGTCCCAAGAGTGTTTTTTGTTGATCTTTTTTTGACCATGTAATTTAATATTATGATTTAATAAAACCTTGTCCAACTACATGTTTTATTATTTTATTGAATATTTGTTTGGCGCGCTTGCCCTTGGACAAAACTTTACAAATCATAACATACTTATTCACAGGGTGTTATATTTATTCGTAATAAGACTAAAATATTACCTAAAATTTCAGATGGCTCGCCGGACTTGCTGGCATCCTCGCAGTCCAATTCCACAATTTAAACGATTATCCTAGACTCCTTCCTTACAAATTGGGTATAACTAAAATAGTAAATAGTAATTAGTCTTTTGTTTAAATTTATAACCTAATTTCACTTGTATCAGAATTTTCTATAATTAAAAGCCAATCAAAAGAGTTGAATAAACATTTCAAAGTTCATCATGGATATCATTCGGAATTTGAAAATTCTTTTATTCCTCTTTTAACTTTAGAAAATAAAATAGAAACTCAAATTAGCCAAATTAATCCTCTATTTAAACTTGGAAATAGGATTAAACGAGGTTTGCTGAATCCTTTAGGTTATCTTATTAAATACATAACTGGTAATCTAGACCAAGAAGATGCGGAGCGATACCAAAGACAAATCATCGAGTTACAGGAAAATCAACATAAATGAAAAATTAATTTAATTAATCAAATTTCACTTTTGCAGAGTTCGATTAGAAACTTTCACAACTTAATCTCAAATATTTCTTACAATCAATTGAATCATTGAATATAAAATTAAAGAACACATTTTATTAGATAATTATTATTACGATTATTTTCAATTTTTTATAGTAATAAATCAAATCACCATGTTATATCAAACCATATATGATATTTTAGAAAAATTGAAATTGCAATTTCATTTGCTAAAATGAATACGTTACATAATTGAACTTTGACTTCAACGGTTTTCTCGAATTGCCGTTCGAGCGCGTGGAGGGGATCGAGCGCGCGCCAATAGGTTTTTAGCCACAACGGTCTCCAGTGTGCCATAGAAAAAACTAAAACAGAAGGTTTTAATAATAGGCGGGAATTGTTTTTTTGTTTGTAGTTTATCATATCGCGCTTCACGCGCTGCGATCACTAAATATAAAGCCGTTTTTACACCCATATAATAATTAGAAATGAATAAATATTAAATAAATCAATAACTTTACTAATGCTTAAGCTAAATTTAAAAATTAAGAGGTGGTGTAAATCTGGCTTTGATAATAAATTAGGTTATGTTGCATTAAAAAATGACAGATATGTTTTTAGAAAATGTAGGCGAGTAAAATTTAATTAATTATTTTAGATTTAAGTAATGTATAGCTGTAAAAATATACTGAGGTTCTAAGGATGTCATTAAATTATAATGCCTTCATCAAATTGCAACTAAGCTGGACTGAAATAGATGGATAGATGGGTAAAATGATAAAAGAGTGGTACAGTGCCAGAGTTGCCTAACCAATAAAATTTCAGAACAACTGGTCTTCGTATATGTTTAGGCAACTCAATAGAGCTTGAGAACATTAATGGATGAAGGAGTCAGAAAAAAATGCTTGACTAAGTGGGTTGCATGAACATTCATTAAAATTTAGTTGCCTGATAAACTTTGACAGAGATTTATAATAAATAATTTAAAGTTTTTGTAAATCGAACATAAAATAATCTTTTAATTTTACATATATTATTATATTAAAATTGAATTGATCAGGGAAAATTGTTCGGCTTAGTAAGTAAAATTAAGATGAAAATGTAGGCATAACATTTTTATATTAAATTAATTGTAAATATTAATTATTTTATGTTTTATGTGAAAAATTACCTATATTTTGTGTAATAATTAGTCAATACTAGGGATTTTTAAAACAATAATTATTGTATTTATAGATATGACTCTTTTGTGTTCTTTTTAATTTGTTTGAAATTATAATTTTTTTAAATTTTTACCGATTTTGTTAATAGTAAAATAATTGTCACATTGTTATCTTGCATTTTTATTCTGCAATAATTTTGTGTGTGTTTATTGTGAATATGATGTTTAATATAATGTTATGACATAGTTACCTATTCTAAATAAAATAAACTTATTACAAATGTTTTTATTTTTCATTTAAAACAAATGACATTTTCCGTTTTTCAGCATTTACTTACAATAAAAATTCATTTTACTTATTGATTGTTTAAATTATTGTAAGTAAAAGCTGTAAAATAAAAAAATTGTACTTAAAATTGCTTCAGATTTCATAAATTTTGAAGCCCGCCATTTTTTAAATAGCTTTTCTTAGTAGTTTTCTACTTTACCGACTGTACTGAAT
This sequence comes from Psylliodes chrysocephalus, assembly GCA_927349885.1. Lineage (NCBI taxonomy): Eukaryota > Metazoa > Arthropoda > Insecta > Coleoptera > Chrysomelidae > Psylliodes > Psylliodes chrysocephalus. Next base: position 34,187,396 of record OV651825.1, read on the forward strand.
TATAGTTCATCATAACGCGCTCAGCGCGCTACTGTCGAGGTCAAACAAACTTGTTACCAACTATTTACAGGCGAAACGGCTACCCGGCAGTGTGCCGTCTGGCATTCACCGTAAAGTACCTTTAGAGCAGGGGTGTCAAAGATACGGCCCGCGGGCCATGACCGGCCTTCAAGACATTCAGATCCGGCCCGCGACTACCATGGTCGTTCATAGTGGCGTCGTCATGGCAACGCGCCGAACGGAGACGGTCGACGACGAATACGAACTAACTCGTTACCGCGCAACTCTCACTCTCAAACTAGTTGAAGTCTCAGCACAGCTTAACAATACAGCTAAAACACTCTCTTGGCGGCAACGGTTTGCGTCGATTTCGTCGCGCATCGCTTAAGCTCCGCCTTCGAAGGGAAAAGACGGTTTTGGCGTTCAGAAGTGTACTTAGGTAAGGTGTTGAGTCGTGCGTATAATTTCGTTGATTGTATAATTTCGTGGAGCCTATAATTTAGATTTTGTTTGAGTTAAAGGTACTGTTATTATTTTGGTGACTCTTTAGCTGTGAGTAGAATGAATGAAAAAAAAGACATCATTCTGTTTGTGCAGTCAAAAGCTGTTTTAATAAGGGTTATACCTGCAAGAAAACATTCTTTAGTTTTCCCAAGGACCCAAACCGATAAGTACCACATTATAAGAAATTTTCATTGTTAAAAATATAATTTATACAGGGTGTCTCATTAGTGAGTTATTGTTCATTATTTTGTTGTAGACACGCAAGAAAGTTTTAAATAAAAGTTATATGGATTTGAAAAATACCTACATATTTTAAAAATATCTTTGGATATACAGGGTGTCACGTTTTTGCCTGGCAAATTAAAATGTATGTTTTTTAAATGGAACACCTTGTATTTTATTTTATGATGAAATTATTAACACCCTAAATTATTGTAAAGACGAATTGCTACAGAAAATTTTTATCAGGTATGTGTGTGGTTACCTTTTAATAAAAGACTTGCGGATCTACTCCTGCGATACCTGTCTTAAATATAACAAAGATCACGTTGAAATAGATGATTTTTCTTTTTATTGCTTTTTAAAGGCATATGATAACGCCAATTCAGATACATTTGGAAATCTGCAACTGTCAAATGATGAATTTGTAGAACTAATATTCAATATTGAAAAGATATTTCAAAATAATTTTGAAGAATTGGCTACAAAAAATAACATTTGTACCACACTTTTAGAATTAATTAACCCAATACCCTTTAGTCATCCATGCTAACGTTTTCCAAAAGAATAACTTATTTTATTGTATGTTTAAACTCAATAACTAAAAAATATACTGACAATTAGTTTGACAGAATTGTCATTTATTTAAAATTTTAAAAATAATAGCAGTCGGTTGATCAAAATATGAACGGTGATTGGCGAATTTATTTTTTTTGCAGTGTTCTCACTACCTAGAATGGATATGAAATATATTCGTTCAATTGAAGGCAATAGCATACTTTTTCGTTTTGTAATCTGTGCATTGATATTAGCCAATCTACGCACATACTACAAAACGAAAAAGTATGTTATTGTGTTCAACTACGAATATATTTCATATCCATTTTAGGTAGTAAGAACACTTTAACAAAATTAAATCTACAAATCACAGTTCATATTTTGGTCACCCAACTCCTATTATTTAAAATTTTTTAAATAAGTGACAATTCTGTTAAACTAATTGTCAATATATATATTTTAGTTATTGATATTAAATATACATTAAAATTTTTGTGCAGACTCGATAAATAATAGCATTTTACTACATGATACTAATTTAATTACGAGTATTAAAACTAAAGTCCTGAAAGTTTCGGTGAAGATGAAGACAGAGCATCTGCCTTCCACGCGAAAAGTCCGGGATCGAATCTAGGCCGAGGACTAATTAATTTTTCATGTTTATTTTATTTTATAAATTAGTCAACTTCGTAAATTATTTTAAAATTAGTTATTTTGTCTAAATAACCTAAAATAATTTTTTAAATTTGTAGATTTTCGTTAGTGGGTCGTAGAAAAAATATACTGACCATATCGAGTAGATTGTTCATATCACAATCAGACGATTGAGTTCTCCGCCTACGACGTGCTCAAACTTCGTCTTTGTGTGATATGGCTATCATATCCACAATTTATTTGTTTTCTTGGTTTAAGTTTTACATCAGAAATAGGAATTAAATTAATTTACTTTTCAAGTTTTCTTGTAAAAATCGATATTACTTTCTCCAAGTACAAATTTAGTACCTACCTAAAATAAGTACTAATTATGTTATATCTTGTAATATTGTAATTCAAATTTCACATTACTATAAAGTTTTAAAATTTCCTACTTCGGTATGGTCAGATAAAAATTGAATATATTATATTAATAAAAACTGTCAAAGTATAACTTCTACAAATCTGTATTTCAAATAATAAGAATACATCTAAATATAACCAATATTGTTAAAACAAAAGCACACATTCTTTATAATTCCAAAATACCATAGAGTTCCCAGACCTCAGTCGAAGCATTCGTTTATCTAGGTATAAACCCTTTGCGCGAAGAGTAACACTTGCCAGAGACACGGGGGTACCACTTGATTTGCATCCACGAACGTGACACAATCCTTTAACAATTGAAGCCCTTGGTGTAAAATGGATCCAAGCCACAATTTGTCGTGAAGTGACTGTTTTAGCTCAAAACATTTGTTAACGAGGATTTTACTAGCCATATATAAATTATTTTACCTCTAATCCGAAAGATGTGCTATTTTTCGTAATATTTATATTTAAATAATTTTTTTAATTATATTTGAAAGATTTAAAACAAATTAAAAATGTAATTTCCCAAAACTTACTTAATATGGCATGTGACCAACCTTATTACGCCAAGGTTTTCAATTTTTTCAATAATAAAAAAATTGTTTAATCCGGGCCCGACTTTTCCCTCGAATCTAACAGAGATAGCACCATTCCGTCTTGCTTGGTTCTCGACCGCCAGATCAAAGACGCCGACACGGAGTTGTGGAGCTCTATATTTTATAAGCTGTGGTCTCAGTTTAGTTCGCAGCGTTCTCAGTATTCAGACGAACGTTGATCATTGATTGTCATTGTGGTTTGTAACTTTTTAAATACGCGTTGCGTTCGTTGCAATGTCTTCTAATGAAAGACGAAAGGTTGATAGTGAGTGTCGGGTTTTTTAAACAAAGTGGGAACTTTCGTATGTTTTTATTGAATGGAAGGGCAAACCAGTTTGCTTGATTTGTAATCAAACAATTGCTCTATGCAAGGAGTTTAATTTGAAGAGACACTATGAAACCAACCATAAAGAGAAGTTTGACACGTTCTCCAACGAGATAAGGCTAGAAAAACTAGGATCTTTAAAAGGTAAACTTAAGGGGCAGCAATCGTTCTTTACGAAGGCCAAATTCAAAAGTGAGAATGCTATGAGAGCTAGTTATGTAATTGCACTAAAAATTGCAAAGAAATCAAAACCTTTTAGTGATGGCGAATTTGTAAAAGAATGTATGTTAGATGTGGCTGATATTTCATTCGCACCTCAGAAAAAAGTTATCCAAGATATACTCTTATCAAGAAATACCATTGCTGCCAGAGTAAATGAGTTGGCAGATAATTTGAATAACCAACTTAAAGACAAAATTAAAGAATTTATTTTTTATTCCATTGCTGCAGATGAAAGTACTGATAATAAAAATACAGCACAGCTTGCTGTGTTTATTCGTGGAATCAATAAAGATTTTATCATTACCGAAGAACTATTAAAATGTCTACCATTGAAGGATACTACTACGGCTCAAGATATTTACCAGGCGATTGAGCAATTAATTTCAATTAATGAACTCGATTGGGGAAAATTATGCAGTATTACGACTGACGGTGCACCAGCCATGGTTGGAAAAAATACCTTGTTACGAAATTACGTAAGAAAATTTCAGATGAAGCTACACCTGAACACAAGTTTATTGGAATTCACTGTATCATTCATCAAGAGTCCTTGGCATCTAAAATACTTAAAATGGATCATGTCATGAAGCCAATAATTAAAATTATAAATTAAATTTTATTCGAAGCAGAGGCCTAAATCACCGCCAATTCGCACAATTTTTAAAAGATCTCGATGAAACACATTCAGATATTCCATACTTCACAGAAGTTCGTTGGCTTAGTCGCGGTGCAATGCTAAAGCGATTTTTCGAATTGCGCCAACATATTGTTACTTTTATGGCTCAAAAGGGAAAACCTATTAATCATAGCGACGAATGGTGGTTTGATTGCGCTTTCTTGGTAGATATGACGGAACATTTTAACAACTTAAACGTTAAACTTCTAGGCAAAAACACAATTATCACGCACATGTACTCAAATATACAAGCCTTTGAGATGAAGTTAAAGTTGTTGGAGTCTCAGTTGCGAGAGCAAGTACTTCACCAGTTTCCTAGCATTAGAGCATGCGGTACCCACAATGCAGAAAAACTAGCGGAATTTTCTAATCTTCTGCTTGACCTTATAGCGGAGTTTGAAAGTCGTTTCGTAGATTTTCGCGCACTGAGTTCCTATGAATTTCCTCTATTTAATAATTCATTCACCTTTGAAGTTGACAAGGCGCCAACATAGATGCAAATGGAACTAATAGATTAACAATGTGACACTGTTTTAAAAGACAAGTTCAGCGAAATTGATATTTTTTCATTATACTCAAAATATTTTAAAAGTAATGACAACTATCCCAACATGAAGAGACATGCTGCTCGTATTTTATGTATGTTTGGAAGTTCATATATATGTGAACAGATGTTTTCAACAATGAAAATTAACAAATCCCCAATACCGTTCCAGACTGACAGATGAAAATCTACAAGCGATTCTTAAAATCAGTACATCTAATTTGACACCAAACATCAACGGCATAATGAAGCTGAAACGATGTCAAGTATTTGGCCCATCAAAATGGTAACTATACCTAATTTGACGTTGTCCTTGTTTTTCGCATCATAATGAGAGAGAAAACAATAAAACAATAGAGGCATACATTTACTGTGCCCTGTGCCCATCTTCAACTTAATTTCGGAATTCTCGGAACGTCGCTCAACGCCCGGTCGTTCAGTGTCGTGCCAACGCTGTTTGCGCTGAATATTCATAGAAATAGTATAGAAAGCCGATTCCATATATCAAAAATGAAACCATAAGGAGAAAATAGTGTGTCGGAGCTCATGCGTATAACGGTGCTGGCGCGAACAGGACCGGTGCAAGTTTTTTATTGATCGAACAAATAGTTCGCACGATATTTCAATCATACATTTTTAGAGATGATTATATATAAAAAACGATTAAAAAAATTTCATGTTAAGGTAAATATGGTTCTAACAGTCCTTATTAAGAAAGATATGGCATAAAATATGAATTAGGTAATTTTCGGCAATCATTAGTACAGTAGTCATGAGATTTTGCTTGTGATTTTAAAAATACTTTCCAGAAAAACCACGTGCTCCGGTTTTGACTACGTTTAATATTAAACAGCGAAATTATATACAAAAACTTTAATCCACAATCTAAATTAGGTACTATCACAAGAAAATCACTGTTACAATAATTAATTACTTAACCAAAAACTAAAATACTTTTTAGGTACCTACGTAACCAGAAAGGAGCTGGACCATTTATCCTAATATTGATTTTCTCTCTCCCTACGGTAAAACTTAAAACAATAACAAATTGCCTATCTACTAGGGTCGGTAACTAAACGTATATACATAATGGGCGGATTTTGTTTATACTTAACATTACACTCGCGCATTTAAATATAACTATGCATATAAATATTTACAAACAAAGATACTTTTCCAAACAGGCAATCATTAGTACTGTAGTCACGAGATTTTGCTTGTGATTGGACACCTTATTTGATAATATCATTTGCTACAACTAAATTTAATCTGGGGAGTGCAAAATAGGGCCCAGGAATATTATGTTCGATATTTTTTTACATTTTGTCAGCCGAGACTATGAGTCGTTAGACAGAAAACCTTTCATGTTACCATTTTCAATATAAATTAAAAAATACTACTACATTTACTTGGTACATATTTTATTTTAATTTTGAACCTTTTTAAAAGGGTCTTTCGGTTCCATAATAAAAATTAGTTGCTGCTTACTAGAAACATTCTATATAGCCTAAACCAATTTATAGTTTGTTTTCGATCAATTTAATACAAAGATTTAAAGTTTTTAGTCGATGATAACATTCCACACCAGCACATTGCAAACCTATTTTATAAATAATAGGAATAAACTTGTAAATCATTAATTTGGTAGTTATCTCACTCATATGATTTTTTGTTTATATGACTATTTCGATTTCTAAATATATTTTGGCCTTACAATACAAAGCGTTTTGTATCTACCACTTTTTTAATGAACGATGAATGTTGGCAGGCGTGTACCTTTTTCGGAACAAGAGGCGTTTTAACGAAGGAAATGATTTTCGAACTATCTAGTTAGTTTTCGGAAAAATAGAAAACGTTTGAAGAAAGTTGTCAATAACAGTTTGTCGTTCATGTGTTTCATTTTGATTAGCTTTCATACTAAATTGCGTAGAATATTTTTCCGATTCAAAATCGAGATTCTCGATATTTCCACAGTTTATTTATAATACCTTCTAAACTGGATTTATCTATCATTTTATATACTTTATAATATATGTTCATGCCCTACTTTTCACTTTATTAACAATTTTTTTTTTAACATACTTCAAAATGGTATGATATTCTCAATTCGTTGAAATATTTTTTTATGTATGTTGAGCGATAATTCTTTACCACGTTGCCCGATTTCTAGGATTATTTTTCTTAGAAAAGGAAACAGTTTTATATACATTAAGTCAAGATCTGAAGATGGGATCCATAAGAAAATCATTAACATCTTTATTTTTAAAGTAGGTTTTTTTTTAAATTTCTTTAAACCTTACTGGTTCGAACGCGGTAAGGAATGAAGAAATGTAAATAATTGTTGTGCCAGCCAAAAAGCGAAGAGGAAGTACCGATTAAAATATAGAGTGACAGAAGAGTTCCTAAGATTGTTGAGATCGGGTTTATGTTTTAAAATGCCTTAAAACCGATACCGATAATGTCTCCCCGTTGCTGGGCAGCCTGTATATAAATATACAGCTCTCTATTTACATAATTATAATTCTTAGGTAGGTTTAGATTTGCAGACATAAATCTTGTAATAAATATAACAGCTGCCTAATACATTGATTACATTTTCATTAGCCAATGTAAAAATGTCTTTTATTGTACCTAGGATTTGACTAAACACTACACAAAACTAAAAATAAAATGCCACTTTCATCGTGTAATTAATGCCGCGTTTGAGAATCCACATCGGATGCATTTTTTACATCTCGAGCGTTTTTTATCCACATCGGACACATCTGTCCCATTACATTTACGTATACTGAATCACGTGATCAAAGATTTACTACTTACTACATCTCAGATGCATCCGATGTAGATTCTCAAACGCGGCATAAACAATAAACTACAAACGGTCCTGTAAGGGCAGCGTCATATAGCCTTGAAACACCGGATTTTAGTGATATTGCCAGGTCAATATTGAATTTGTAGGTGAATCGCTTATTGAACATTAAAAATACGGTATTAATGACATTAATACGGTATTTGTATATATTTTTGGGAATGTAATTACACATAAATATTATTAGTTGATTATTTAAATGTGTATAAGTTATTTTGTGGCGATATTTCGTAGATATAAACTGTTTAAATCATATAATTTAAAAATTAATTAATTTAAAATTCTTTTCTGTTAGGTATGTTTAATATATTTAGCAACACTACAGGGACAAGTCATGCATATTGCGCAAGCTTCTAGACACACTATTTTGCGATGTCAGGCGCAGAGACGCGTTTTTATGCACAGTAGGTTTCAATTTCTGCTTAAATGTTATGTTTATATTGGTCTTCTATATTATTTCTATGTGAATATTAGATAAAATAATAATAGGCATTGAGGAAAATATAAAATATGTAAGTTATTTTTTTTTTTTTTATTACGGGCAAACCGCCGCTGCTCTGCTCTAAAGCCAAGTAAATAACAAAAAAAAAAAAAAAAAAAAAAAGTAGTTGAAAAATAATATTATCTTGTCATATAACTTTGAGTTGACCGAAACCTATGTTACTCCAGGCGCGGATACAACAGGAGGTAATAGAGTAATTAACCCTCCTCCCTCCTCCCGAGCTTCTCGAAGAAATCATGGAATTTATTAAATTGTAACTTCGAGGTTTCACGAGAAAGCAAAAAAAAAAGAAGAGGACGACGAATAAAAGAATAAAATTCCCAGATCCGCGCCTGTGTAACAGATCTTAGCTTTAAAATTCCTTATTTGATAAATTTGCAACAAACGATTAAAAAGGTCTAGGTACTTGAAGGTCAAAACCCGAGTCAGGTGTGAGTCAGGGTTTCGGTGTTATAAAACCCGTTAGTTTTGTGTGGACGATGTGATTACATCTTTTTCGGATACAGACCGACGCGTTGCAAACATTTCATGATTATCGATTATTTGTAGGTCAGGTAGAGAGGTTTAGAGATGCGATGTACCTAATAAAAGTAACGATACATTCGGAAATATTTTTTAATGGATTAGGTATGAAATTTAGATTGCGCAACTCATTTACTTTAAAAAAGGTACTCTTGATAAGACTCGATTACTCATATGGTTTTCGCTAAATTTCTGTTTTAATAATTTAGAGTGTATAGGTTTCACAAATATATTTATTTACAACATAATCAAAATAGAGATTTTACAAAAATTGTTCAAAATGTTCACCATTTTCACGCATACAAAGATTTATACGTCAAAGAAAATTCAAATGTATCCTTTCCATAACTTCTTCATCACCTCTAAGATTGTTTATTGCATCTTGAATACGTTGCCAGAGTTGTTCCTCATTTTCTACATAAACTGTGGATTTCAGATAACCCCATAAAAAGTAATCCATCGGTGTTAGGCCTGGGGAACGTGGTGGCCAGTTTACAGGTGCGTCATTACCTCTGCTTATCCATTTGTGTGGATATTGTTCATTTAAGTGGTTTCTAACGTTTAAAGAAAAATGTGGTGGAGCTTCATCTTGCATAAACCACATATCTCTCCGAAGTTGGAGAGGTAAATCTTCTAACAATTCTAGCAACGTATTTTGTAGAAAATTCAAATAATTTTCTCTAGTTAATCTTCGTGGAAGTATGAAAGGACCAACAATGAAATTACCAATTATTCCAGCCCACACATTAATTTTGAATTCGTGCTGAAAATGGTTTACCTCTATTGCATGCGGATTTTCAACGGCATAAACATGTTCATTATGGGTATTAGTTATACCTCTTCTTGTAAAACTCGCTTCATCGGTAAAGAGAACCTTCTTGACAAAGTTTGGATCTCTTTCTCTTTGCATATTAACAAATCGACAAAAACCCAAACGAATATGAGGATCATGGACTAATAATTCTTGTACTGGCTTCTTATGGTATGGATATAGCAATTGTTCTCTAAACACTTTATAAACGACATCTTTACTTACTTTGACAAGGGGGGTAGCCATGTGTGAGTTGAAGTAATTTTAAGGTGAAGGGGGGAGAAAAAGTCCTTTATATCTCACAAGGAAAGTCCAATGTTTAATTATTCAACAAAACATTGAGTGCGACCGGTTTCGAAGTAACATCACTTCATCTTCAGGCTCGCCTAGTGGAAAGGAGAATATGTGGTGTAAGGTGTGTTGACTTTGAGCCCACAATATATAAAATAGTAAAAAATAGAAAAACTCACCATACTCTCCATCCACTAGGGAATACTACAGACAAGTTTCATCAAAACGTGGGGGATGAAATAAATTGTAAAACAAAACAATGTTACAAGTTATAAAAGTTAAAAATATTTGAAAAACAAATATTAGTCGATATAAACAGTTAAAAATTTTAAAAATATTCAAGACGATACAAAAACAAATTACATACATTAAACAGATTAAAAGATAAGGCCTATTTTAAGCAAACATTGCTGTTTTTTATAAAAATCTAACATTTTTGAAAGGAGACCTGTCAAGGCCTCTACAGGTGGTGGTAAGTACTAAAGAAAAATTCTTGGATAAACTTATGACAGGGTATAGGTAATAAGATGTAAACTATGAGTGAAGAAATATTTATTATATAAGATTTGGGCCATGAACCAATCACCAAGTGTATGTGATGTTGTAGGATAAAATAAGAAAGAAGAAGAAATGACTGGGTTAACTGTTGTGAAGCAACTGAAAAATAAAAGAAGAAGAAAAGAAGAAAATGACAGATGTGAAAACACACAACTTAACCTAGTCCTTAAACATGCACGTTGGTTTTTTGTGGGAAAAAATTACTTACTGAAATGTACCCCTTGCAAGGAAATATGTGAATAGAAATAAAGGGGGAGGTTAAAAAGGAAGTTAGAACGATAAATTTAGATTAGTGTTGAGAAAACTGGAGGAGTTTCTGACATTATCTGGGCATTTAAGCAACCAACAGGATTTAATTTTAAATTTCTCAATATCTCGAGGCGTTCGAAGCTATTAAGAGTAAATCTATGGTAGGAACTATGTAGGATTTCGAAACCTTCAGTTGAATCGAAGTCGTGATTTGAGTCCAGTAGGTGGTTGGCAAAATGTGAAAATCCTGTTGTATTCTGGTTAAGACAACGCTTGCCACTTTAAAGTATCTTTCAAAACCCCCTCCTCATTACATAAGTTATTTGTTCATAATAAAGATAAATTAGATCCCTTTGACTTGTCTGGAATTTATAAATTGACTTGTAAATCTTGCCATTCTTTCTATGTGGGACGCACATTTCGAAATTTCAAGATCCGTTTAAAAGAACATTTGCGTTGTCTTAACCAAAATACAACAGGATTTTCACATTTTGCCAACCACCTACTGGACTCAAATCACGACTTCGATTCAACTGAAGGTTTCGAAATCCTACATAGTTCCTACCATAGATTTACTCTTAATAGCTTCGAAAGCCTCGAGATATTGAGAAATTTAAAATTAAATCCTGTTGGTTGCTTAAATGCCCAGATAATGTCAGAAACTCCTCCAGTTTTCTCAACACTAATCTAAATTTATCGTTCTAACTTCCTTTTTAACCTCCCCCTTTATTTCTATTCACATATTTCCTTGCAAGGGGTACATTTCAGTAAGTAATTTTTTCCCACAAAAAACCAACGTGCATGTTTAAGGACTAGGTTAAGTTGTGTGTTTTCACATCTGTCATTTTCTTCTTTTCTTCTTCTTTTATTTTTCAGTTGCTTCACAACCGTTAACCCAGTCATTTCTTCTTCTTTCTTATTTTATCCTACATCACATACACTTGGTGATTGGTTCATGGCCCAAATCTTATATAATAAATATTTCTTCACTCATAGTTTACATCTTATTACCTATACCCTGTCATAAGTTTATCCAAGAATTTTTCTTTAGTACTTACCACCACCTGTAGAGGCCTTGACAGGTCTCCTTTCAAAAATGTTAGATTTTTATAAAAAACAGCAATGTTTGCTTAAAATAGGCCTTATCTTTTAATCTGTTTAATGTATGTAATTTGTTTTTGTATCGTCTTGAATATTTTTAAAATTTTTAACTGTTTATATCGACTAATATTTGTTTTTCAAATATTTTTAACTTTTATAACTTGTAACATTGTTTTGTTTTACAATTTATTTCATCCCCCACGTTTTGATGAAACTTGTCTGTAGTATTCCCTAGTGGATGGAGAGTATGGTGAGTTTTTCTATTTTTTACTATTTTATATATTGTGGGCTCAAAGTCAACACACCTTACACCACATATTCTCCTTTCCACTAGGCGAGCCTGAAGATGAAGTGATGTTACTTCGAAACCGGTCGCACTCAATGTTTTGTTGAATAATTAAACATTGGACTTTCCTTGTGAGATATAAAGGACTTTTTCTCCCCCCTTCACCTTAAAAAAAATCTTTACTTACTCCTAGTTCTCTTCCAATTCGTCTGGTGCTTAATTCTGGATCTTCTTCAACACGTTCTAAAATGTCTTCTTCAACTTCAGGAATCCTTACAAAACGTTCTCTTCCATTATCAACAGTGTTGGTAGCAAAGGAACCGGTCTCCCGAAGACGTCTCTCAACAGCAGCAAAAGTTGGGTGGCTAGGTACACGACGATTTGGAAACCTTTCAGAGTACACCCTGACACTCTCTCGAGCATTTCCTTCACAAAATCCTAATGTCAGTAACATATCGGTATATTCTGCATTGGTATATTGTACAGCCATATTAATAAACCACGCATTTGTTTTTTTAATTATTGAGTCAGATAGAACACTTTCAATCGTTAACAAGAGATTAGGTGTTAAAACTTGACAATATTTTTATTTAGATGAAACTATGGAAACCAACAATAAATTTTTTTGTATACGTATTGCAGGCAAATAATTAATATTCCTCAAAAAATCGTACATGGCAAGAATCGAGTATTTTTGTTAAAAGTCTCGATTAGAGGTGTTGAAGAAAATATGAAAAAAGTACATTTTTATGTTTTTCATCGTATAAAATTTTGTCCGATAATAATACATAGGCGTAGAACTTGATTTTTTAAATATTTGCACCTTTAAAAATTCTACGCCAATGGCAGAAAAGCGGTTTGAGTATGAAATTTGGATTGGGTACTAATTTTTCTAAATCAAAGAAAAAATATACTTGATTTACTCAAAAAATATAATATGTTAGATGCAAAAATATCTCGTACACCCATGGAAAGTAAATTAAATTTAAATAAAGAACAAAATAAAAAGTTACCTGATGTACCTTATCAGAACTTGATAGGTTCACTAATGTACCTTGCTACCTGTACTCGACCCGATATTTCGTTCGCTGTTAGTTTACTTAGCCAATATAACTCAAATTTTACTACCGAATTATGGCAACATACGAAAAGAGTTTTAAGGTACCTAATGGGAACGATGGATAAATCTCTATTATTTAAACCTTCTGGAAATGTTTTAACTGGTTATATCGATGCAGATTGGGCTAGAAGCGATAAAGATAGGCGTTCATTTAGTGGTTATGTTTTCACATATTCTAATGGAGCAATCTCCTGGAGCAGCCGTAAACAGCGATGTGTATCACTGTTCAGCACAGAAGCGGAATACGTTGCCCTCTCTGAAGCTGCAAAAGAATGCGTTTTTCTCAAAAATTTATTGCAAAAACTTTGTCCCAAAACAAGAAGCGCAATAACCATTTATAATGATAACCAAAGTGCTATCTGTATTTCAGAAAATGAAACTATACTCAAACAAATAATGATTGAGAGTGAAAGCAGGTAGAAATACGACCAAATCGGAGGCGTGCTTATTATTTTTGAGAGGGTACAATTATTTAAAATATTCATACAATTTCTTTTATTTATTTCATGAAAACTTTGCAATATCGTAATTTACCTAATCGTTGTAGTCATTAGTGGGGCTTTATGAAAACGGAGTAATAATTGTGGTAAATATAGTAGGAACCAAATAAATTAAGAATATTAATAAAAATCACAATATATATTTCAAATTAAAAATAAGAAGGATACCTAATCAGGGGTTGGTTTGGTGACAGAAACAATATTATCAATTTTACTATTTTAATAATGAATTTAACTTTATTTCACAAATTAACGTATATTTATATATTATGTCGCGGCCGAAGTCAGTAAGGAACTGTCTCTTAAGTTTCTTCTTGGGTTACACATACAGAAGTATTACTTAAATTTTAAATTAAAATCAGAATGACGGATATTGCATATCCAATGCAATTGATATTTTTATTTTGTTTTGTTTAGTTATTTTTAAATTTTTATATTTTTTAATCTTTTTATATTATATTTAGTTTTTAATTTACTTCGCTTTGTCTATAAAATTTTTGTTATTTTTCAATGACAATAAAGCATACCTCTATATATATCTCTCTCTCTCTCCCGGTTTACCTGCAGTTCCTCGAAACTAGCCAGCCTTACCCAAGAAACCCTAATTGGGTTCGGCCAACATTAAAAGACATTATAAAGCTTAAATTACTATTTTATTGGTACTTAAATCATAAAAGTTTACACGCACCTATCATTTCGGAAATCCCTAAGTAAGATAATTAGTTTGGATATAACCTACAGGATTATGTTTTCTTGACCGCCAAACATAATAATAATAATGTTTATTTCAAATTTATGTAACAATGTACAAATTGATACAATAATAATAATTAAATAAATAAACATTTGTATCCTGCTGAGACATTGTTCATGTCTGTGTACAGGAATTAAAAATACAAATTTATATAATAATTTCTAAATGGTAATAGTGAATGGTAAAAATAAAAATTATACCTAAATATATAGACTTCTTTTTGTGTACAAATTTTCTTCTAATCTTCAACCTCAGATTCGTCACTGCTGCTACCGCTATCATCAAAGTTAATTATGATTGGTTCAATATTGTGTTCAATACGGTTGTCTACGTCCCACATTTTTTGCTCTTCTTTTAAAACATGCTGAATGCATTTCTTCCAGTCTTCTGCAGAAACATTTTGAATGGCTTCTTGTAGGTAACGTTGCACGTCCACTAATTTAAATGTTCTGTTTTCTCGTGCCACATATCCTTTTACTTGCGCCCAGATTAATTCTATTGGGTTTAATTCGCAGTGGTACGGTGGTAACCTTAATACTGTAATTCCACGACTTAACGCCATTTCATCCACTGCGAATTTTTTATATTTGTCTCTGTGTAATTTTGTTAACTGAAGTAGTTCTGCCTTTAAACTATCTTTTTTATATTGTATGTTTTTATTAATTAACCATTCTTGAATTGCTCGTTTTTCCATGATTGTTTCGGTAATGATTCTAAATACCGACTATGATATGGGGCATTGTCCATGACGACGACAGACCCAGGTTCCACAAGTTGAATTATGCCTTCAAACCATTTTTCAAACACCTCCGCATTCATCTCTTCATGATAGTCGCCTGTTTTCTTGGATTTAAATATTAATTCACCATTTGGTAAAAATCCACTGTCGCTTCCTATATGCGTAACTATAAGACGACTGCCTTTTCCAGACGGCTGTTTTAACCCAGCCTTCAATAAAGGCTTGTCGTGCACTTGTTATATGACCATCCTGCCATACTTTTTTGACCGTATGTCCTTGGTTAACCCACGTCTCATCCATGTAGTAATTTTTTTTTTAATATTCCGAAATTCCTCAATTTTTCGGAGATAATTTCTTCTCCATACTATTATTTCCTGACGTTCAATGAGAATGCTTTTCCTGTCGACTTTTCCGTACGTAAATTTCATTTCGTGTAAAATTTTCCTCAAAGTTTCTTTACTCATTTGTGGGACCAATTCATGATCGCTAACTGCCTCCAGAACTTTTTGCAAAGTGGGCAGCTCATTTCTGAAAAAGAAACTGTGAATAGTTGTGCGTATACTGTTTTTGGCTTCTTCATCAACTGTGATTTTTTTTCTTCCGCTACTAGTTTTTGTAAACTGATGATTTTGGTACACCCGTATAATCAGAGCACATATCAACTAATTTATCTTTTGTAATTGTGGAAGTTAATGATGTTGGAACGCCCGGTTGGTTATTCGGAGGTACATCCGTAGAATTACAGCACATATGCACTAAGTTATCTTTTGGTCGCTGATGATCTCTTTCAAGACAGTGAAATACTCGAAGTACAATTTGTTTTTTACTTAGCGACCGAGACTTCGACCGTTTTACCTTTTTCGACGTTGAAGGCCCTTCAATGTCTTCCATTTTTTGCATAGTTTTAGAACGGTGTAGATATATTATTATTTAATGTTTAAACACTTATTAGCACTAATATTTTCACCAATTGTTCTTACAACACGTCGATTACTTACTAACTTAACTGTAAAACTTACAATTCACACCGTATAATTCAAAACCCGATGTTACGCTCGTGGTTAGGAATACACTACTGAGAACGTCATCGACGAGATGGATTTTATGCGTAACAGACAAAGACACAAATATCGCTCCGTACACCGATGCCATTAGTTGTAACAAATACTGAATAATCCATAAAATAATTAATTTTAAATGATCAAGAAATGTATAAGTATTATTACTGATTTTTGTTATAATTAATATCTTTTATTAGTACTATGATTGTATATTATCTATAATTTGCCACAACTTACAACTCTACTACTTACTCTATTTTGATTCTGCTAAAAACTAGTAAGGTAAAATTGAGATATGACAACACGGTTCACTCTCAATCATTATTTGTTTGAGTTTAGTCATAACTGGACTAAACACATAGACGTACGTTATCATTTTATACGCTCTTGTGTTTCTGACAAACTTATTAATTTAAAATATATGCCTACAAATGAGATGCCTGCTGATGTATTGACGAAAGGATTACCTCTCATAAAGCATGAAAATTGTATTAGGTATATTGGATTAGTTTAAGTATTTTATTTCTTTATGAATTAAGGGGAAGTGTTATGGGTCCTACCTGTATATATATAATTTATAAAGAAATAAATATAGAAATAAAAAAATGTTGAGTCATGTAATGATTAATAAAAAGTTGTCACTGTACGAAATAAAAATATTAAAAGTATTCTACATAATTTTCTTCAACGGTGGTTTCTTCCAAATAACTTCAACAAATAATAGACCATATTACGGTGTCATAGAAAGAATACACATTTGATAAAAATTTAAAAACCTTCGATTAGAAAAGTTATTATGAGCTAGGAATGTTTACCAAGAAAAAAGCAGAATCAAAGATCTCTAGTTAGCCTAGATCACTGCATGATGGAGAGTATTAGAAGAAAGGTTTGCAATTTTTATTTTAATAATATAGTGCCTTATTTTCAAATAATTAAAAATTAAATAAAGTTGGTTCTTGTTTTTCCTTACAAATCTAACAAAACCACTAGAAAAGTGCGTTCTTTGGATTTTAGATATCCTACCTTAAATATTTTAGTTCTTTCGATTTTTATTACAAGTCGTGAATATTTATTTCGGATCAATTTCATAAGTGTTGCCTTTAAAACTAAATTTAGTGATATTTATTAAATAATCTAAGAAGGAAATTATTGGAATATTGTGATAAAATTTAAATGTATATAACATTTTTTCTTTAAAGCGTAACATACAACTAATTAGGCTAATGGATTATATCCACAGTCACAAAATCCAATCACATACACACAACTAATTAGGTCCGTCCCTGGGTTGCTGTTAAACGTGTTTTTATACGAAAAGAAATATCTTTATAGTTCTTCAATTATCAATTGCAGAACATAAAAACTCGTTCGGAACCTTTACCGACAATTTTGTTTGATCTGCCATAGGCGTAGATACCTACCTCATTTTATAACTTTATTTTATAAATACTTTTAATATATATATGCAAGAAAGTATTCATTAAAAGGAAATCGAATCATTATAAATTGGACGTTATTATACGCCTTGATTTAGACAGATGCACTTAATTGTAGTCTTACTTATAACTCGTTAACTTGCTACAACTGAATATTAAATTATAAAACGTAAAAAAGCGAGTAAAGTGTACCTGCCTGTAAGGGCGTTTGGTTTAAACAGGGTACCAGACGTGAACTGAGCCGTTTTTGTACCCCATTCGTTTTTTTTTTTCTGGAAAACGAAATTTCACAGCAAAAACCATAAAAGAAAATAAATTCTTTGCAAATAAAACAAAAGAAAAAAAAACAATTCAATTCTAAAGTATATTTATAAATAATCATGGCAGTCTGAATTCTTTGAACTAGAGTCATCATTTGGTTGAATTATGATGGGTTGTAAAGAGGGTAATACTACATACTCATCTTCTTCTTTAATAACATGTTCGACGCAGTTTTTTCCAAAGCTCTTGGCGGTCTGCTGCTAGAACTTTCTTTACGAGTTCTACAACCTCTTTACTCAGTTCTGGAGACTGATTACATTTTCGTAATTCTGATTTTACGTTTGCCCATATTAACTCTATAGGGTTAAATATGCAATAGTAAGGAGGTAGTCTGAGAAAAGTATGACCCTGTTCTTTCCACAGCTTGTCAATATAATAAATTTTTTCCAACTTCATGCGTTTAGTAACAGTAAGCAATTCTTTGTTTGTTGGGCCTTTTTTACGATCACTGGCAGGAATAGGAATATTTTTTTCAGACATAAACGCTAAAATTTGAGCTTTGTTATTGCTACTATTTGGTATTTTAAGGAGTTGCCGTGAGTGGTAGGATGCGTTGTCCATAACGATTACTGACTGGTGGAATGTTAGGTGAGAGCTGTTCATTAAACCATTTTTCAAATAATTCTGCTGTCATATCTTCCTGATAATCAGCTGCACAGTTTTTAGTTTGTTTAACAGATAATAATAATGCATTAGGCACGAAACCGTCTTTGCTTCCAGCGTGTACTATTATAATACGTTTCCCTTTAGAACATGGCCCATTCAAACAGCAATTTTTACTAATGTCAACCCAACCAAAATTTACTACATCGTAACTGTCAAACCATGTTTCATCTAGATAAATTATGTGTCTATTATAACTTCTGTACTCTTTTATCTGACGCAAATAATCTTGTCGCCATTGAACTATCCTTGACGATTCGGTGATTGCCATCCGTTTATTCATTTTTTTGTGTTTAAAACCACATGCTGACAAAACTTGACGCAATGTTTCCAAACTGGTATAAGTGTATCCTGGAAAATCTGCTACCTTTTGCTGTATTACTTCCAATGTTGGAACCCTGTTCTCCTTATATAAACTTTAAATTGTCCTTCGTATAAAATCTTGGGTAGCTCTATCAACTGATTTCAGTTTTTCTTTACATGTTTTTCGGTTTTGTGAATGATCCACAGCAACCCCTTTTGTGACTACCCGATAAATGGAAAATTTATTTACTTTAGTTAATTCAGCAATTCTTATTATGATCGCATTATCATACTGCTGAATATTTTCCTTTTTTAAACATTCGAATATATTTAAAATAACTTGTTGTGTTTGTATATCTAAATCCTTATTGTTAAAGTCATACCTGTCTTTAATCTCACTACATTGTGGAATTTCATTTTCTTCATTCGCCCACGGTCTAAAGAACGTCATATTTATATTTATTAAAAGAAATTTAAATTAAACCAACCACACATACAAAACACACCACACGACAGTACTCCACTGATATTGCAGATTGTCTTCCAGGAATATTTTCGAACACTCCTCCCCTTCGTAAACCTTCGGTCAATACAGTGCATTTAAGTTTACGATTCGATGTTTTCATTGGTTAACAACGGAGATGATGGATTTGGACACATATATATCAAGTACACGTTGACTGACCGTTCCTTTAATATTTACCGCATTGTATAAGGGGAGTAAACATTATTTTTCGTTTCTAAATTTGGCATGAGTACCGTGCGTATATATTAAATATTGATGATTCCCCACATAACTGTGTTCTGCAATTGATATTGGAAGGACTATACCTCCAAATATATTTTTGTTTTTAAAAATACAGATTTGCTTTTACTTTTTTTACTTTTTTCAGTCTTTGGATGAAAATGGGATTATTTTACAGAATGAAAAAATACCGGTGTTACTTCCGAATATTTATTTGGTAAAAATGTTCTGTAGCATATGTCGCTAGTGTTAGAAGAATTGGGTTCTTTTGTAGAAATAACTAACAAGTCATAGGTAGTAGAAAAAGAAGTGTTCTTAATTTACTATTTTCACTAAAGTAAATACATAGTGGTTGATTCCATTTAGATATAATAATTTTCTTATCTTCACTAAACACTTTTAAATATTTACTATTTTAGTTCATCACAATTTGATTAACTAATACAGTTGATTTTTTAGTTACCAACTTGAAAACATTTGTTTGTAGAATTTCTTATGCCATAATAATTGTAGAAGAGATAACTTTCACCAGAAAATAAAATGCATTAAACGCTTGTAAACATTATTACGCTCTGCCCTTACTTATGAAAGGGGCCAAACGTAATTTCTGCTAGCTCCTTAAATTTTTTGATTTCCGGAGAGTAGGGTCGGGTCCTTAGTCAGAACTTAATAAAACGCAATTCTCGTCTGACAGCTATTTAATTTTTGGGGTTAGATGAAATAAATAAATATGTCAATAAAAAGAAATATGGGGAAAAATATGAAATTTGAAATTATCACGCCGATATATCGGTAATTATATATATTATAATAGTGAGTATATGTAAAAAGAGGTCCCCGAATAGTACTATCCGTTACAAACCCGTACTTATACCACGTAAGTATTAATCTGACTCTTAATAACAAAAGATGTTTTCGTAACTATAAAAATCTACCGAAATATATCAAGTCTATTCATTATCTATTTTATACGGTAAATATTAGCTTGTCCTATGGAATTAATATTAAAATATTTGTAGGTAGTTCCTAAAACGGTATGTGGCCGGTTTGAGGTTATGTCGGAACCTCGTGGCAGATGGGGGCCTTTAATGTAAAGGAATGGTCTTACTTGTGATATCGATGATCAGTCGCCTGGTGCAGCTTGCTATACTTTCGGTCCCAAGCAAGGTTTCACAAGGGTAAGCGGCAAATAATCCTTAATTAGTAAGAAGGGTTGATCCTGGGGTAATCAGTCTTGATAAAATCCTTCTGTCTTGCCTGTAGAATACGAACTGGTACTAGCAAGTTAAGCAGGAGGTGCGGCAGATTAGCTATAAGCGATAGCGAAGATAGCTTGAAGAAGAAGGAAGAGCCGTAAAATAGTAGAAGGTGACTCGGAAAGTTCCCAGATAATTAAAAGGAGGTCTGAAAGAGGGATTTGCATAAGCCATACATATAAATAGCCTTATAAACTATAGGTAAGCCAAGAAAGCTGTCTTATTTAATTTTAAGGACTCACCTGGAGCTGTTGGGCGACCTTTTTAGTTGTAAATTCAGTCAATAAATATATTTAAATCCACCAAAAGGTGATTCAAACCACAACGATTTATTTGGTATATTTTACTAACTGATTTAATCGTTTTTAGCTCAACGTTCAGATCCTACCAACAGTAGAACATATGGCACATGTTACCACAAAGCTGAGCTTATAAAAACTGACTCAAGGAAGTTTCCCAAGATGGTAGAAAATCCATGTAAGTCAATAAAAGGTCTTTAATAGTCAAGGTTAACAGGACAAAGTCTGGTAAGAGTGTGGCCCTTATTGTTAAAAGAAGAATTTGACATGTGTGGATGTCATAAAATAAATGTAAACAAATAATAACATGTACTTATAGATATCAGATATTTAAAAGAGTTATGTGTACTATTTTGTGTAGTAAAATACAGTTCTTTGGACTTTAAAGTATTCACTAGATGTAATCAGGCTGACAAATATAAGACAAAAGGTTAGAATGGGTTTTAATGTAAAATAAAATACTAAATTAGGATCCTTACGATTCAAGTTTAGAATTTAGTAAATCGATCGATTATATCCCCAGTAGGAGTAAATAAATAGGGAAAATATAGGACACAATATATATGTAAAACGAGAATAGAGCTAAAATAGGATAATGTAGAATAGATTAGGTATATAATTAGGGTAGATTAGTAATTAGAGTAGCTTAGGGTAAGTTAGAATAGAGTAGAAATAGAATAGTGTACATAGTTAAGCTTATAATAATTTAGGGTAGCGTAGAATAGGTTAGAAGTAGAGTAGTGTAAAATAGTTAAGCGTAAAATAGTAATAGAATAGATTAAGATAGAATAGTTTAGTTTAGGATAGTCTAAGATAGAATAGTTTAGTTTACAGTTCATCAAATTTCTAGAGGCTTTCGACGGCTAGACAGAGAAAGCACTACTGACAGGCATCCCGACGGATTTACGCAATGAAAGTACACTCTGCGCATCAAGTATTTCACTATTTCATTCAGACGTAAATGTCAGATGTAAATTTCGCTAAAACATTTCTTTTATTTTCGTTTGTGTTTTTTGCTCATTACAGTTTAATAGAACCTAAGTATGGAGTTTAATAGCAAATTAAGAGGCCGCGTGATTAACAGTCGAGGCCGCGTGATTAACAGTCAATCTCGCGAAATAATAGCCAATGTTATAGAGTTTATGAGAAGAGAAGGAAACTTTAATTCACCTTCAATACCATTTAAAAATGTAAATGATCGTGTTGCTGCAGCCACAGGAGTATCTAAAAACACTGTCGTCCGCATTTCTGGAGAGAAAAAAAGAATCGATAACCGTGAGATATCGGAATTTTCATCACCAAGAAAAAACATTAAAAAACCAAAAATAGTTAATGATATAGATGAAGCTGCACAAGAATCAAATTTTATTTTTTTATTATTAGATAGCTATTTTTGTTTCTGAGTTGTGTTCATTTACAGGCTCAATTTTTTTCCGTTTCTCCTTTTTGATTTTATATGGGGTTTCAAGTTGTTTTTGACTTATTTCGACGTTAATCACAACAACACACTTTTTTAATAAAGCAAACAAGTGTTAAGAGGTATATGTACGTGTAAACTACAATTACAAAAAATTGATATGAAACCCATGAAACCACCAACAAAAATGTAAAGCTAGCTTCCGTACTAGAACATGGTGTCATTCGTCGAGATAATTTATCGTTTTGTTTAATAGATCAAGAAATGTAAATTTTCCCCTGTTATTTTTTATAAAATTATAAGAGAAATAAATTTTTTTCTAAATAGTATAGTTTATTATTTTGTAGAAAAACAAAATTTCGAAAATTTTAGTAATGTTTCAGAAACAACCGTTATTAATAATAGGTACCATTTTCCTTAATAAGGTAGAAATAAAATATAAACTATTTCCACGATTTACAAAGGCCTACAAAAAAATTATAGGTATTTTCCGCTATCCTATAAAATTTATATTTTCTGACTCAATTTCAAAAGGTTGAAGGAATTCCAAAACACCTTTTATGGCATAATAATTATTTTCAATTCTACATACTATCTTTAGCTGCTTTTAAAAACGTTCTAAAAAAAGTCCAATCAGACCAATTTAATCCCTAAACTATTCCACACTTTTAAAATTTAATTACCTAAAAATATTAAAAACTATTTAAAATAACTTGTTTAGCAGACTGTACAATAGCTATCTTAGTCACACGTAGCGCGTTCTCTGTCTGGGCGTCGAACACCTCTAGAAATTTGATGAACTGTAGGATATATTAAGATAGAATAGTTTAGTTTAGGATAGTCTAAGGTAGAATAGTTTAGTTTAGGATAAAATAGTATATATTAGGCTAGAATTAGATATAAATTTAGTATAATCAATAACAAAATAAAAAAAAACTATTTATTGTTTACACACTTTGCTGTTTTGGCTAAAACTATTCTAGATAGAATTTTTGACCCGTAACAAAATGTAGAAAGTAACGTGCCGTCGGCAAAAAGCACCTGAACAACTGTGAGCGATGATGGCAAAAAGACAACTGAACCGACTATTCGCGTTGATAGCAATTAAGATTGATCGTTGGTGGCAATAAGACAACTACTCCGTTGGTGGCAATAAGACAACTGAACTCCGCGTCGAGCTCACCCTAATATATACTGTTGGGACGAAATGAGTGTCCGGGACATAGTTGACGCACCTGTTCGGTTTCAACCAATGAAAACATCATGACATAATGAAATACGTCATTTGTGTTTCGTTAACTATGCGCCGGACACTCATTTTGTTCCACTGCACAGCTGTGCACACAGGTGTTCGACGTTCGGTATTCTGAGAAAAATGCTATTTATAGTTTTATGACTTCACATTATATTAGGGTAAAAAGCAGTCGAACTATTTGAGAATTGTTTATTTATTTAGTAGATGTAAAATATTAATTTGTTGATGTTTTTACTGGTGAAATTGTATAATTTAACCACAGAATTTGGTGAAGTATTTCAGTTCAATACAAATACCTTGCAATAAAATGCGTGCTAGCTTGTACAGCTCAATATAAAATTCAATATAACCCGAAAATGGCAGCCGCGTTGTGGACACATGGATTTGACGTAGCCAAACGTGGGAGCTGCGTTGTGGGCAACGAAAGTATTAATTGGTTTAATCACAGATGCTTTTAAACAGAATGGGTCACTCAAAACTGTCCACCTTGTTATTTGGCAGTATTCGTTGGATTTTAAGAAAATGCTGAAACAAGTGGATTTTTATTCCAAACTGGACACGGTTTTACAATACAGAACTTTACTGTCATGTGTTAACACTCTCACTTCCACTTCTTCAACCCCTTAATTTTATATAGGGAATATACAGGGGGGGATATCGCGCATAGTGTCATGGCGGCGCTGACGTCATGTGTAGAGTTAGTAGAGTTGGCGCCAAGTAAATATCATATGACAAACGCACGTTGCAGTGATTTGAAAGTTATTAATAGTAATTTATAGCATTTTAAACGAATATCTGTATTATATTATATTATATTGTAAAGTGTTCTTGTGAGTGATAAACATTAAAAAATGAGGTACGTAATTTACGGATGTAACAGTAACAATCAAAGCAAAGGAGTTGAAAAAGACGTTCATTTTCATATTCCTCGACAGTAAGAGCTTAGTGAGAAATGGCCAAAGGGCTGCTCTAGTTGTAGGTCCCAGGGAGCCTTGTCTCTTTCTTAATTAACATTTTTACATTTCATGAGGCTTCTATTAAAAAAATATACTAAGAAGGGAAATGTTATAGGCAATGCTACCCACTCCTCCTCGAAAATTTGACGAAGACGCACTTGCAGTAACCTTGTCATGTGCTCCAAGCACTTTTAACCTTTTATTTATAAGATAGATGTCAAAACAAACCTTTGCGTTAGTTCATTCGTAACTCAGGACTTCTTTACTGGGGACTCTATCCTTTTGAAAGCTAAAAATTTCGCCATATATAGTAAAGGTGTAATTATTTATGTCGCAAAAAAATAAAATTTCGGCATGTTGTACTTGATGAAAGAATTAAAAAAGTATCAGTGACTAGGTCCAGGAGAAATGAGTGACATCTTATTTTAATTTTGTACATACACCCACCATGTAGCAGTTATTTGTATTTGGTACATTTTTTTTTATGCTTTGCATATGTATGAAAAATATTTTTTAAAAAACTGTTTTTATTATCGTACTTATACATAAATTCCATCTTATTCATAAAATAAGTTGTTAAGTATATTCAATTGCAGATTAATGAGTCATCAGTTGCGAATTCTAAACAGGTAAATAGTCCCAAGATGCGAAATTTTAACACAGGGTCCCCAGTTGAAAAATTCCGAGTTGCGATGATATCTTCTCAATATCCTGATTATAGAAACTATTCTTTAGACGTCGAATGTTCTTCTAAATTAAAACCTGCATTATAATTTATCTAACAAAAATAAATCAATAAAAAGAAAAAGGAAAACACTGATACTTCAAATAAATATTTCTTTCATGTATGTATTTGTTTATTTTCCTTTAGAGCTCTTTCCTTAACTATCCCATAATAATATCCTTTTTAAAATACCCTTTAATATTTATGAAATTTCTGTAAACAACAATTAGTTTTCTTATAATTCGACAGTACTTTTAAATTCCCGCCTATACAAACTCTACGCATGACGTCATGCGCGTGGTCGTCCTATTTTTGACACGGTTGATATCCTACCTTCTATTTTTTATACCATGGGGAATATACCATGATTAGAAAAGTATTGCGATGGACTATTCATCTATGAATATTAGTTCCATGAATATACAGATATTTTAATATAATTAAAGTGTATTACGTACCTCTATTAAATTAAACGCAGCGCCTATGTTTGGCGAATGGATATTTTTCATATTTCGTTTATAACCTTATTATAATATAATAAAATTATTCAAAAGGTTTGCTAAATTTAAAATTATCACAGTTACACTACATCGCAAATAATATTTTCCACCTCTACTTGCAACTCGAATTAAGTATTAGTCCAGTGTTTGAACTGTTTGAAGATAAAAAGTAAAAATAGGTCATTATAATTTTCTCAGAATTCAGTGGGGAAGCGTAATTATTTTTATCTACCTGAATCAAGTACGCCATGAATAGTAGGCTTCATTATGCCGATTAGAAAGATTTCATTTGAAGTAAACCAAGCATGTACTGAAATGCTACTGCGAATGGATTAACCAATTGTCCTTGAATATGACAGCTAAAATTTTATCTCTACTATAATAATTAAATGAATATGTAAAAAAACAATGTTTCTTAGGGTAGTTCATTCGTAAAACGGCTTTTCTTAAGAATTCAATAAAGTTGAAACATAAGATTAATGAAAGGGTCTTTTACGTAACTAAAACCAGATATTAACAATCAAAATGTGCATAATTAACACTCTTGAAGTCTGTCATGTAAACTAGCAATACATTTATTTCAAGATATCTCGAAAACGGTTGTTCCCAACTAGCACGGAACGGTTTTATTCAGTACTTCAAGGATGCTTTAAAACTGTAGAATAAAACTGCAATTAAAACCAATTTCGTTTTAAAATAAGCCTTAAGGTTGTAATAAATACGCCTTCAGCATAAAAGGCCCCGCTCTGAAATAGGTCAATAAAACCAAAAATAAAAACAAACATAAAACTAAATTACCTTGAACAACTGATTTTAAAGCTGCTGTGAATACCCTTTTAAAACCAGTTTAAATACATTTTAACCCTTAAATAAAAGAAACAACAGATGATGCATTTCATTCATAAAGTATGTTTTGTTTTGTCCCAATCATCGGAAAAGAGAGAGAAGATATTTTATGCGGATCAAAAAAAGACAGACTGTAATTGAAAATCTCGTCTGGCAACGCTACTGTTGTACGCAACTAAACGTCTGTTGATACCAGTGGCGTATCTTATTAAAGCTAAAATCATAACTAATTATAAAAAATAATTAAATACTAACCGATATGGTGTGCAATAAACTTTATAATGGTTTAAACTTTAAAACCGATTGGATTTGGTACAAGGGTATGAAGTTCAGTGGAATGTAGGTAAAAAGCTTAAAAACACTATATAATAATTTAATTGTAGAAAATAAGTTTTTAAAATTTTTGCCTTTGTACAAAATTTCACAAGACAATTTAGAATTATTTTTTTGTTCAATACGGTCTCATGGAGGTTTTAACAATAATCTTACAGTCAGGCAATTTCAGTCTGCAAATAAAAAATGTTTAGTTCATGTTGAATTAAGAGATAGTTTCCGTGGAAATTGTATTCCTTTGGAGGAATTAACTATTTTAAAGTGCAATATAACAAGCCAGTTAAATGTCACTGATAATATTGACGATTTTGAGAAAGTGAATGTTATTGAAAATGATCATGATTATTTACCTGATCCAGTCTCCTCCTTTTCTAAATATATAATCACTTACATTTCTGGATATGTTGTTTATTATTGAAAAAAGAAAATCATGTGTGAACAATGTCTAGATGCTTTAATAAGTAAAACTAAAGATTTGTTTCTATTTTCATTCATTGATATGAAGAATAAAAATGGTTTGCAATATCCATCGGAAGATGTAATAAACATTTGTTTAAAATGTGAAAAAATATTAAAAATTATGAAAGACTCTAAGAAAAAATATCAGTTGAGCACATTAGTTTTAAAAGAATTCATAAATTCTAATGTCTTTTCGAATATTATGCAGCACAGTTTGGACCAGTTTGTGTTGGATAATCATACCCAGCTAGCACATAACGTTGCCAAGACTTTCGGCGATGTTGCATTAAGGGAACGTAATAACATTACTATACAACGTAAATGCAACGTTCATGAGAAGTTGTTGAGGGAAATCAAAACCTCGCAAAACTTCTATTTGTTATTTACCTAGTTAACCTACCTGTTATGTTAACACAACGTAATAAAGTAATTTGCTAAAAAAGAATCCACAAGTAGGTACTAGGTCTTTTCCTTTGCATCGAAAGTGTAGCACTGGGCTACACCAATTCTGAAAATATCGTTCCATATATACAAATTGTATGGATGGAACGATATTTTCAGAAGTGACGCAGCTCA
The DNA here is from genome assembly GCA_927349885.1 of Psylliodes chrysocephalus. Classification (NCBI taxonomy): domain Eukaryota; kingdom Metazoa; phylum Arthropoda; class Insecta; order Coleoptera; family Chrysomelidae; genus Psylliodes; species Psylliodes chrysocephalus. The sequence continues at coordinate 34,215,554 of OV651825.1, forward strand.
GTGCTACACTTTCGATGCAAAGGAAAAGACCTTGAACATCACAATCTGATTGAAACGTTTATGTCAATTGTCACTTGCCAATGTTTCTTGTCATATGTCATGTTTGTTTTTTTTTTAATTTGCAGAATTTCTTTTATAATTATTATTAAAAACATTTGAGTAGAAGTGGTAAGGATCCTCTATAAAATAGAAAACTATTTTCTGAACCATTTTCTTCGTTTTAGATTACAATGCCTGTTGTAAATTTTATCAAAATGTCCGGGAATATTTGGATCATATTTTTGTAGTTTTCGACAGAATGAGCTGGAGCTGCTTTATAGAATTATAAAAATGTCCGGAAATATCTGATAACTTTGTTAGAAGTTAGATAGAAGGACTATAAAATGACGACCTCTAAATACTTGAAATACCTTATGAAAGAGATATACAAAACTAAGTTGCCACGTTACTGGTCTATTTAAGGATGTAAGTGGTGGCAGTAATTCCTGTTTCCCTAGCTGGCTCTTAAAATTTAATGATTCGGAGAGTGAAGGTATTAATAAAAGTATATCTAACTGTGATTTGATATAATATCTCTTTTAGCTTATGCACAATTTACCCTGTGGTTTATAATCCCCTACAAATGGTTATTAAAGCTGTTAATGTGTTGATGGTATTAACGATACGATACAATTTATCTTATGGTCCCCCTTTTAGTACTAGAAGGTGCACAGGTGAGTTTACATGTTTAATTTTTCAAGTTTATCTTAGGAATTATTTTAGAAATTTATCAAAACGAGCCACTACTTCTAAATTTGGAGAAATTCTTGTGGCTGAGAAGTTATAAATCTTACTGCAATCAAACTGGTGAGCATTCAGGATGCGGTAATAACTGATGATGGCTTCTGGAGGTGCCAAAGCCTCAGCAAGGGGCTGCAAGTGAATCATAGCTATATAAATTGAGATTCCTATGCATGTCGCTAACATGTGTGTTTTAGGTAATATTTCAGTTCAACAAAAGACCCACTAAGTTATTAGATACATAATTATTCATAAGATAATTACAGTAAATGATAAAATAACACTATTGGTATGTGATTTTAGGGGAGCATGGAGAGGTTGAACTTATCACAGATTTAGGGGCCCTTCTTTTACAAGAAACAAAATCCACAATATGTGATTCCACTTTACTAAGAATGTAACAAACTTCTGGGTAATAATATACTTAATCGAACTAAAAATACATTTTAAAAATATTGTATTTTAGATTTCCTTTGTACCTGAAAACATTCTAAGAATTTTAGAAGCAAAATAAATACTACAGACTTGTCTAAAGAAGAATAGCTATATGACATTTGAAGTTTTATATTAAGTGAATTTACATGGTACGTCTATATTAAAAAAAAAACAACATCAGATTCGAGCAAGTGCCAAACTAGAAGGAAATTTGAGAAAAATCACAGAAGATGCCCTCGAGCATACATCAGAATATCTTGCTAAAAAACATGAGTTGTTTTTTTTATAAAATCTTCATACTGACTTGGAAATCCATAATTATGCATAAAATTTGTGAAATTCTAAAAAAAAAAAAATTAGAGGTTTTATTTAAAACAACAAAGTAAGACAAAATTACCTAAAAATAAGTGCAACGATTTAAACTTGAGTATATTTTTTTACTTTCTATATAATTTCCTTCAATAACAGTTAAACAAGTAGGTCAATCTCTTTTTTATTCAATATGTAGTTAGAATAAAATAATTTTTGTTCACCTTTGTATAAATAATAAACTAACAAAATAAAAATATATAAATATGTATACAAAAAAAAAGTTAAAAGGTTTGATTTTAAAAAGATGATATATCTCTGTGAGTACAGGTAAGCAATCTGGAACCTCAGCTATCTCATGATATATACCTAAGTCATTGTTGCAATCATCTATTATTCACAGATCTAGTTGTTTTTGCATCATACAATTGCCATCTTGAAACGTACCTTATATAAATATACTTTTGTACAAACGTTCACTGTTTAAGCTTCTAGTGAACCTTTGCAATATTGATACCTTATTATTACTATTAAGCAAATTTTGTCCAATCGTTCAGTGCTTTATAGGTGGCTTCTACTATCGTACATGTGTAACTGCATTTGTGATATACCTACCTCTACTTTTGTGATATTACTACTTGATTTCAAGAACATTTTAATAATAAATTTATATAAATATTTTGTTTTATTTGAAATTTCCATGTCTCGATTGAGTTTTTACTATACCTCAATTTCAGCCTCTCCGTATTACATTACACAAAGAACAATATAGTGTGTCCATGGATGGACTTAATTATACTTGTAAAAATATTTATTTTAAATAAAAAAAAAGTTATTTTTCATAATTTCTTAATGTGAATCGAATTTATTTAACAAGTAAATTATGAAGAATTACTTTTTTAATTTAAAATAAATATTTTCACAAGTATAGTTAGGTCCATCCGTGGACACACTGTATAATGCAGTAGAACTAATTCACATTATAACATCTATAGAAAGTTTCAGAGCAACTTTCAGGGTAAGTACCGTAAAAGTGCTAGTGTGATGTTTTCCGAACTTCACTTTTTAACTTCTGTGAGATGTGCTATAAAAGTGTTGCCGTTGCGTAAATTCGGTGGTTGCAGGGATATTAGGGTTAGGTACATTAAAAGTACATTGCATGTGAGCTTAAAGAGCCTAAAATTGCAGCTCATTAACGTAGATGGGATATTTTTGTGCTAGCTGGGTAGAATATTATTAATCAAGTGTATAGTTGATAAATATGTTAGTATCCGACTAACATATCTCACTAAAACTAGAGTTAATAAAGCTGCTAGCATAAGACATCAAAACAACCAAATAGTGTTGTTTAAAGGTCAATAAATATTTTTTTAAATAATAAAAAAAATTTTGTAGTGTCTTATTAAGAATGGGACACAGAAAAACTGAAGAGTTACCTATAATTTTACCAAATTTGGCAAAAGTTTTTGGTGTCATAAGATACGTTACACTTATTTGAACTATAATTATATATTTTTTGATGTTTTTTAAGTAAATCATATAGGTACTTTTGTTGGGAACTTATAAGAAACTTCAAAATTAAAATGAAGAATATTCGCATTCTAAGCATAGTCTTATTTTTAATCAGACTCTTCAGTTGTTCTGTATCCCTTTCTCAATGAGACACCTTGTATATAAACTTCCCACTTGAACAATTTTATATTTTTCAAGTATGTGCAATACAGGTGTATCAGAAATTAAAGCAAAAAGACAACTTATAACAAAGGTTTAAATTTAGTAATATCAAGTCATCCTTGCACCCTAAAAAAGTACCAATGAAAAAATTATTCCTCCAATGCAACCAAACAGTTATTTTTAGGATAAGATTTTGTGTCAAATGTTATCCACAGCCACAGGGTTTCTTTTTAAATGGCATGACATTCAAAATTTTGGTCAAAACAATTTTCATCATGCACTTTTCTTGGAAATTCACAATGCTTTATTAGGATTAAAAACACCAGTTTCTAGAAACTTTTTCACTATAACACTAACATTACTGATCAGAAAAAGTGGTTAAAGTTTTCTTTTTGTAATCACAAATCGCAACTGAATGCCTATGGCGCGGCCATTTTAATGCAGTTACTACTAGGTTAGGCAACACATTTTTCCAAAATGTTAAACTGGTAGTCTACATCTTGGTATTTTGAGATTTTATATAAAGGCAACAAATGTGGAAGAAATGTTTATTTATTTTAAATAATATACGAGAAACTTCTTTGAAGTAAAGTTATAATTGCAAGTGAATCTTGAAATAGAGGTGAGTGGTTCTTAATTATTTCTAAACCTGTGCATATGATTTTACCATAATATTATGATATTTTTCGCCAGTCTCATGTCCATTTTACATTTTATTTTTGTAATGTAATAAAAATCTTTGAGGACAAAAAATCTAATATTATATTTTACATTTTTTCAGATGTAAATATGGTACATAACTATAAAATAAAAACAATGAAATGTAAGATTAAAGAAGCTCTAACTAAAAGATATTACCAGAGGAATATACTCTTGCAGGCAAGCTGCAAAAGATAGTTGGTTTGTGTTTTTATCTTATAATTTATCTGAGACAGACATGTTGAATTTGTATAACAGTTATTTTTTTTTAATTAGTAATATGAGGTTGTTAAATTTTTAACTAAAACAGATGTATTGTTAATCTACAAATGAGTCTTCTTTCAGTTGTTACACAGTAAAAAATTGCTGAATATTTTCTATTCAAGAGAATACCCCTATGGGTATTACTGCCACTACCTCCACCAATATTCTCGTTTTCAAAGATTACACAAGTTTGTTAATTGTATTAACATTAGATTGCCAGTGTACATTTTCAAAACTCTTGCATATCTCCCTACTTTCTGTTTATATAGCAATCGATGGTGTAGCTATGCTTTTCTTAGTCCATCGACTTAATATTGTAAAAAAGATGTCGACATATGGTGGCTCTAAAAGATGTTTTTGTAACTTTGTAACGGTTGGAAGCGTTATTTCGTTATTTAGACACAATCACCTCTTACTCAAATGTCATTTGTCGTGTATGCCTTGTGAGATTTTAATTTGATTTGACTGATAGATACGATTAATTTGATTTTATTTTAATCTAGGTCATCCGATGTATTAAATGATATTTATTTATGTTAATGGCCCTTTGATGGCTTTCTCTAGACGATTCGAGTTCAAGTTCGAATACTGAAGATCATTCATGATTTAATCTCTAGACAGTTTTGGGTTCAAATACAATAAGAACCATTTATTTTGAAGATCAAAGATCATTCACGTTTTATCTCTAGACCTTTTCGAATGCAAATAGAATCATATATCTTAAAGATCATTCACGTTGCAGTCACAAATGAGAGTTGTGAATCTTTTTCGACATAATTACAAGCACTGACAAGGAGGATTCTGCAACATGGCGGCCGGCTGTCATGTGGGCTGATATTTGACTGGTGGCACATGTTTATCAAGTTATAATGTATTAGTTAATATGTGTTTCACAATTTGTACACGTAAGCCACAGAGAAATATGAAGGACCACGCACTTTTCTTATGCAAACGGGAGTATCGTCAAAATGTCTCAATTTTTGATATGTTAAATTACTTGATATCCCCATCAAAAGTGTCCATGGGCCCAATCGTATCCTATGACTAGATTTTGAGATACAGGGTGTTGGAGTTAGAAATCCCTAATTCTTAAAATGGACACCATAAATCACCCTTAAATATTTTTGGAAGTTTTTTTTGCTCATTCTGTGTAATCAAAATACATACTTAACTACTATGATTAAAATATTGTACCTTACAGGGTGAATAATGATTCGGCAAATCTTTTTTGGTCAAAGTAGGTATTCCCACCGAACAAAAATAGCTAAAATACCGAAAAAAAAAAATATCACCGTCAAAGTCTCTCAATATTTGATATCGTATAGTACTCGATGTACTCGTTCAAAATTCTTATTGGTAAAATTAGATCCTATGACTAGTTTTCCAAATATAACTTAATATGTACTAAATATATGAATTTTAAACAATAAATATATACTGACATAAGTAGATATTTTCAAGAGAAATGTCTTTTATTAAATATTTTGACATACAGTTTTAGATTAAGAATATACCCCTTGTACTATTTGCAAAGGGAAAAAAAATTCGTACTTACAGGGTGATCGCGGTTGAATATGTAAGTTAAATCAACAAAATGTTGAAATTGTTGCCAAAAAATAGAAAATAATTGTTGTTCATCAAAAAAATAGTATATACAGGGTCATACTTTATTTCGGTACAAAAAGTTGATTATGTGGTATGTCTTAGTAGGATGTGCAGAAATGATTTATGATCGGATTACAGGTTTATTTGGCTCGAGTATTGTCATAAATGCCTCTTTGTATTGTATATTTAAATAAGATTATGAGCTCCATTCATGCCTCCAATGAGGTAAAGCCCCCAATACATTTTGTTTTAAGTCGCATCCCTTGAAGGATGGTTACAGTTGAACTTGCAAAGTGGAAAAATCAACAATATATAAAATTATTGCCAAATATTAGAAAATAAATTGCTTTTATTGAAAAAGATTATAAATATACATACATTAATATTTTAAATAGCCAATACCAAACTTTGTCAAACTGACATAGTTTTTGGAATAACTAGAAATTAAAAACATTTAATGAAGCCTCAGAATGAAGTAGTCAATGAGCAGAAAAATCTGGGAAATTATCCATTTCTTAACTACTGTTTCATTGCGAGTTTTCTTATAGGAAATCCATTGAGTAATAGCTATGCACACAATGAAGTATAAATGTCATATCTACTTATTGGTACTCATTCATATAAGAAATAGTATTTTCATGTTATTGGTTTCAAATATTTAACATAAGTCGAGCAGATATATTATTGTAATTTAATTTTCACGAAACATTTGTTGATATTTTTATAGTTTACAGCTTACCTGTTCCTTTCTTGATTTTTCAAGGGCTTCTCAAAACAATATGATATGAATATAGGGTAATAAAATATTCGTAATTTTCGAATAACCTGCCTGTTTTTATATTTTCATTTTGCAAAGGCATGCAAGTCGTTTTGTTAAGTATTTAATGATTTAAACTTGGAAATATAGATAATTTTTAACATCCTCTAACTCCGTAATTTTTCACCTCAGACGTTAAGCTTGTTGTAATCGACACAACCAAGGCATTTTAAATCGACTTGGGTCTGATACCGTGTTAAGAATCACCCTGTATACTCGTAATGATAAAATATAAAGCTAAAGACTGTCTGCATGCCTGAAGTTTTGCTTTTTTATATCTACTATGATAATACATAATGTTTCCGAAAATTTTCACAAAAATTGATTACCCTGTATATTTTGTAACCTACGAGTTTTAGACGATTGATAGATTTTATTAGTAAATTCTAAATAGTGATGAATATGCCAACAACCTTATAGGATATATAAACATGCTTACACTTGATTTATATATATTGATCTAGAAGGCTATGATTAAATATTTTCCGAATAATTGTATTGTTGACTTTTATAATAAATGACTTTTGTATTACTTTAAGCGAGCTTTATACCGTTCTGTATTAGTGTTGCAAATATGGCGTTTACAAATAGGATTAGCTGTTATGTTTGCAATAGACACTTTCAACTTCGACTCACTATTCGTTTAGACGAGGACAATAATATAGATGTGCTTAACATTGCTAATTTTAGAAGACAAGCTGCCGGTCATCCTGCAGTCGATAATCTACAAGAAGTAAGATTATGTTTAAACTGTTATCACGCAATTACACAGGAACTTAGAAATATTGAAAATGATCCAAATTGCCTAAGACTTAATGTTTTAACACCCCACTTAGTTCGTGGTTGTATAATTTGTAACGCACAAGTAAATTTAAGAAAACTATCGGCAGTATGCAGAGCAAATATTTTTTTACTTTCAAATATTTATGTACCCGAATATCTTAAGATTTGTGACATTCATCTAAATCCTTCGGGTTTACTAATGATTAATTTACCTACTGGTTTGCGTTTTGTATAGACCATTCCTCCACGTTAATATTCAGCAATTTTTGTCTAGTTTAAGAGCGGCTGCTAATGCTAATAATAATTTAAATAATAGAGCGAGACTAATAACTAAAACTCGTTGGGTTGTAGAAGCCAGAAATGGACATTTTAAATCCATTTTTAAATTTTTTAAAGGCCGCATCGAGTACCATACGATATCAAATATTGAGAGACTTTGACGGCGATATATATTTTTTTTTTTTCAGTATTTTAGTTATTTTTGTTCGGTGGGAATACCTACTTTGACCAAAAAAGATTTGCCGAATCATTATTCACCCTGTAATGTACAATATTTTAATTATAGTAGTTAAGTATATATTTTGACTACACAGAATGAGCAAAAAACTTCCAAAAATATTTAAGGGTGATTTATGGTGTCCATTTTAAAGAATTAGGGATTTCTAACTTCAACACCCTTTATCTCAAAATCTAGTCATAGGATACGATTGGGCCCATGGACACTTTTGATGGGGACATCAAGTTATTTAACATATCAAAAATTCAGACATTTTGACGGTACTCCCGTTTGCATAAGAAAAGTGCGTGGTCCTTTAGACCAAATTTTGAGATTTTGTGGGTCTTTTGGAAACCTATAATAAAAAAAAGTTAAGCATTCTAAAAAAAATTCTAAGTACACTCCTTATACTTACTTATGAAAACTTAAATTAGATATTTTCTTACGCTTCTTCACTGAAGAGTTTTTAAAATTAATTTTGGCACACTTAGTCATGATTTTTATACAAATTAATAAAAAAAAAACACTTATTAAGATAGAAATAACGTCGAAATATTTAAATTTGAACAAAGTTCTGACAGCTCTTTGACAACTATGACATGACCACTAAGAGAGGGGGAAGGGGTGTCCAGGGCTGGTATATCTAAGGGGGTCGCGACATAGACCCAGTAAATGGATGAGGGGGTGACTGAGGCTAGGGGGGAAATAGTAGTCAGCTTAAGTTGGCAACACTTTTCTGATGTTCGTTTGAACGAGCATCGTGCATAATAATGTCAATATGGTACAAGTGGAATGAACCACTGTTTTCCTCGTAGTCGTAGTCCAATGTCGAATTAAAACTAAAAACATTTTGTACTTTTTTATATACAAAATTATGCAATTTGTTTCCACTTTATTTTAATGTTACATGAATAGGTACATGCGTTTGTGCTGTGGTAAATAAGTGTTCATGTGAAAATTATATCTTAAACTACATTGTGACTGCACTCATCTCGAAACTGAATGCTGTAAATTCAGGATTTAAATCTTTCATAGTGTTGCTTGGGATAAATTCTAAAAAAGGTTGGAAAAAACGTTTACAACCTAAAATTGCATGAAAAACACGATAGAAGAAGGAATTTTACCTTTATGATATTCTCTTTCAACATTTTTAAGTGACTTTGTGGTTTGGTGAATGGACTGTTACTACAGTCAAAAGATTCAAAGTAAAAAAAGTGACCAAGTTCTAATAAGAATACATAAGTTGAATATGAAAATGTAATTACTTGATTTAAATGTGATTTAATTAAGAGTTACATAGATGTTTCATATAAACAAAGTACTGTAAAATGTTAATAAATGCAAAACCATTATTAAAGAGAAATTAGTTATCATCAATAAGATATTTTGTAATAGCTGGTCTCTATAAATAATAAACTTGAAAGACTGAATTAGTAGTCACTTTTACACTAGAAGTAAAAACAAAAAAAAAATGTGTGGTTGAGACTAATTTGTGTATTTAATAAAAACATATTTAACATAAAAGCAGGTGTTATTTGAAATGTTTTATTTTAGTTTAATAATCTTTATAAATTGTGGGTACATTTGATCCGAATCTTGCAAATACTATAAAATGCATATGCTTCTATATGGTTAGTATTGGAGTAGAAGCACAAAAGTTTTGAATAAAATATATTCTTTAAATACAATATTCACTAGATATGCTAATTTTGGTAATTTTCTATTCGAAACCATACATAGGTTTATAATTCTGAAGATACCGGAATATTTTGCATGATTACTAAACTTTGGATGTTTTGTGTTGTAGTCTGCTGTTAACACTATTGTCCTGAAATATTAAAGAAGCTAGACAAAGGTTTGTCCAACTCTTTTGTCAGCTTTGTTAATCTATGCTACTGTTATTCTGCATACAGACATTTTTTACTGGAGATTTTCTCTAAGAACTGTATTCAGTTTCAAATTTCGGCCAGTTTTAGGAAAGTACCTCTGTTGTAAAGGTATTTCAAAGCCATCCTTTGTGAGATGTAGACAACAAATACATGCTAAAATGTATAGAAAACAAATCGCAAGATATTACACAAATTATTTAAATTAACTAAAAACATACAAATGAAGTGAATAATACCTACCAACAATTTAAAAAGACCTAAAATAAATTAAAAAAGGGAGCAATAATTTGTTATGCATCCTCATCTATAAGAAAATTGTCTTCATCTCTTCAATTACCTTTTAAAATAAACAAAACCAAAACAGCACAAAATTGAAAGTGATCTACTTTTCCCGACGTATTCTATGTACATCTGAGATTAATAATTTATTAAATTGAAATATTTTATCCTAAAAAATATGGGCATTTTATAATGGAAATGTCATTTAAAAAATGACAGATTTTTTTTCTTATATTGGTAAACCGGGCGACTGCAAGTTGCCACGTTGCCAGATCAATGGCGACTACTATGTGACTACTATTTCGAAAAAAATGGCGTCCAAAATGGACTCCTATCCGAGAATACCGATCAAGGAGAAGCGACAGCTTGGTGTTTTCAGTGTACCGTTTTGTAACGCGCATGTGCGAAAATAAGTTGTGTACCACTCTGACTCAAAATTATGTTATCTGTCAAAGTCAGTCCAAGTTGTGTTTAGTACGTGAGCAATGTTAAGTGATATTTTTTGGTGTTTGTTTTGTGTAGTAATGAGATGAAGATTTTTACACACTTAGGTATTCTAGTACAGATATAAAATGTGCCAAAAAAGTTATTAGGAAACTAAGAATTTTACCCAAGGATCTGTACAAACTTGTACAAGATACAAAGGTGATAGAGTGGGTGCTATGAACTAACATGGGGTAAAACACAATAAGCCAATAGGCTTCAGTGTTATTTGGAGACACATAGTCAGACGAGCCCAGGAGAGAGAAAAAAAAAGAATTTTATCACATGCACAAATATTAAGTATAATGATTTAATCATTTCTGACATTTTATTTTTCATATGTAGGTATTGTATTTTGTGAAATATATGTTTTTCTTCTTTTAAATAAATTTAATAAACAATGAACTGCAGATTTTAATTATTTTATTTTGAAATTATATTTAAAAAAATATAATAAATTCGCGTATTTCAATTAGGATTGGTCAAAGTGGGCAAAATCCCTTTATTATGGCTAAATTGTAAGTTACAATTATGTCAATATAAAGATGTTTTGCCCATTCATATTTACATTTATTGAATGAATCATACTGGAGTAGATTTTGGAAATATTGGTGCATACTTAAATAAGTACTATTTCTAAAAATTCGTCTATGCACACATAGCGCAATGGACGTACACTTTAGATCTATTTCAGGGTCAGGACGTCCATATCCGGGCATCCAGTGTACGTCCGTTTATGCTAATTAAATTGACAGCTGAATATCGATACCCAGATAACGTCTGTTTTTGGACTTAGTTTTAAGTTCAGTAGTATTTTGACGTCCAGTGGACGTCCATCTTAGGTCATTATTTATTAAGCCTACCAGATAATACCCATCTATATATACTTGTTTTTTCTTAATTTAACTGGTCATTAAAAATTGACAAATTGAATCTATTGTATTTTATTCTATCAGCGGAAGTTTGAAATCTTATTCAATTATAACTGTATCTAGTAAAAAGTTTTCAAGTGGTTCCTTGGTCGAGCTTGTCTAGCGATTGAAAGCGTAAAACGATAATGGATGTGTTGTGAGTTCGATTCCTGCTCAGGTCAAGCGATTTTTAATAAAAAATAAATAAATGGTGTATAGCGATTTGCGAAAATAATAAACAAATTATTAATAATATAAAATAGTGTGTGGTTAGTTGCGGTTCTGTAAAAAAGTAGGGATGTGGTCTCAATGGAAATATAATTCTGGACGTTTTTAGAATGTCCAGTATTCGACGTCCAAATATATTCCAGAATTGGACGTCCTCTGAATGGTCACAAGTGTGCCATTTGTATACTTCACTGGACGTCCATTGGATGTCGGAAGTCCAGAAAACTCATTTTTGGACGTCTAGACATACAAAATTGTATATCGAATGGACGTCCAATGGACATATTTGTATTGTCTGGGTAATAGCCAGGCCAGGTATTTAACTCTAAATACATAAATCTTAAATGACATCTGGTTTAACTTTTTTCTACAGAAATGAGTGATATACTTGAAAGTCATTTTAATATATTATAAATCTAGAAATTCTAAAAATACTTTTTAAACCTAAAAGCTTTGAAAATATATGCACATTGCAAATATTTAGTTAAACCTCTCAAACTTAATGTCTTTTTAATTGTTAACTAAATTTTTTTTGACACTCTTAATTTTATTTACCTTATTTTTAGTTAAGAAAAAGGTAATTTAATTTAAATATGGGGCTTTTATTACATTTTTAACAATAAATAAACCAAATATTGAACAAATTTTATAGATAAATTATAAAATAATAAACGTCTTTTACTTTTATAATAAATAATTAATTATTACATAATGAATTATATTTTGGTGCCATTGCAACATTTGCGCATGGACTATAACAATAATTTCAGATAATTTGCCAAACTATTTCGCTCAGTGTAGAAAATAAGCATGTTTTCTCAGCGTGCTAAGTTGTGTATCAATCAAAGTCATGCTGTGAAAAAGGTACATCCGATATCAAAGGCACCGACAGCTACTGTCGCTTCTCCTTGATCGGTATTCTCGGCTCCTATGTCGCGACCCCCTTAGATATACCAGCCCTGGGGGTGTCGTTTTTTTTTGGCATGTCATCTCCATAGTATTCAACCTCATTGCCATTTGGACAGGTCGTTGGAATGCCTAATTAGGCATTCCAAAGTGAATGGATACCAGTGGGTTTTGACGGGTTATGATATGGCAAAATTATGGCAACCCTGTAGGCCTGGTGATTTGACAAGGTCAATGAAATAGATAGTTACATAGATTGATTATCCATATTTTTCAAAATAAACATAAGCTTATGCCTTCAAGTAAAAATGTAAGCAATTATTATTTTTTAAATATCTAAAGGCTAAAAATTGGTTTTAAAATATATTTTTGCCAAACCGATTCAAATTAATAAATATTTGCCAGGCAATATGGCCGCTCGCAAACGACCAACTGTAAGCAATCTATATAACTATCATTGCGTTCGGTCTGCCGAGTTCCTTTAACTCCTTTAACACTTTTAACTCCAAACGACCCTTTTAGCGTTAGGTTTAGTCCGATTAGTGACAGTTTAACACGCTTAAATGTCATTTAAAATGTGTCCCGCTCCAGCCCCTGACTGACCGAACTCGCCTAAAATATGTATCATTGACCCTGTTAATGACAACATGACAACAGGGTTGCCATATCTAAACTGTCATTACCCACTGGTAGCCATTTGGACAGGTCGTTGGAATGCCTAATAGTTACCGTAAAAATACAGCGGTTAGGAATTGACGTTTGAGTCACCAATTTTCAGGAAACCGCGTCCCTAATTTAAA
>OV651825.1:34229411-34266094 GCA_927349885.1 Psylliodes chrysocephalus
ACTTTTTGATAACGATTTAAGATTATGAAATTCTATTATGTATTATACTCTTTGATAACCTATGTTTAAATTTTTATTAGGACCAAAATAAATTATAATTTTCATTTCAACTACAAAAACCCTCATATTATTAAAAAGGGGAAAAACGTTAGATTAGTTATGTTCAGGAATAAACTCTTTAAACATTTATCTACTAAAAATGTGTTACTTTTAGAAGGTATGTTATTAACTTTCTATTTGTACTTGTATTAATTTATTTCATTTTATTATCTGTTGTATTTTCAAATTGATTTTGATATTCACATATATGTTTTTTTCATTGAAACAAACGTTTATAAGCTTATTAAATATAATGAATTCATGTTGTTTTATTATATGCTTGTATGATTACTTTTATTTCCTTTTAAAAATGAATTTCGAAGATAAAGCCGAAACGGTGAGTGAGAATAAAAAATTTGACGAAAGTGACGATATTTACTGGAGCTTTCATCTACACGCTCCTTTTTCTAGCCATCTACACCTGAGCCAGCAAGATTCGTCTTCCCTCCATCCTTACATTCTCCAGATTTACAGAGAAAACGCCGTCCTCTTTAACATATCTAGACCTTCTTTGACGGGACCTATACCACTACTTTATATTATCACAGCTTTATTTCTTATCCCGAGCAATTTAAATGTATTTGTAATTGATCATTCTCACCTCTTCTCTTGTAGATTCCGTACTCAGTTTTCGTATTTTTAGTTACGTTTGCACTGCTCTTTTATTTTCACAGCTTTAATTCTATAATATGGATCCATTTTTGTGGTTTATACTATTTAATATTATTCGTAAGTGACCAACCTATTATAATAATTAAAGATTATTGTATTACAGACCTAAATATGTTCCTGCAAGGCCGAAACTAGTCGTTCCTGTATTTATTTATAATAAAATTGATTTTAAGGTTTTATTCTTCAATTGAAAAAAAATTAGACCTTTACAGTGATTTTGTTTCATTTCCTGCATTAGATACATATAAGTCGGTATTCATTTTAAAAATAATAAAATTAGCAAATTTTTTAGTTTTTTTACAATTAAAACGTTTGGACAATGTGTGTTTTTATAGATAAATGATACGCCACTGAACAAGAAGGATGTTTACCTTCCTCCTTGTGCCCACTTCCTCACTTCCTCTACAGATGTTGCTAACACAACAATCGCCTACAAACTCGTTTTCACGCTCCATCTATTAGTAATTGCTCCGAGGAATGAACTACACCAACGCACACCATACCTTTCGTTTGACCCGATGTAAAATCCACTACACCTTCCAGTCGGCGATGTGGTGTACACTGGTGGATATTTTCCCCACCAGCTATTTAGCAGGAGCGAATTACACTCGACATGTGTATCAGGAATCAGGTGGAAGTAAACTAGGTAAATAAAGGTGATGTAACTGGTGTAATTTACACTAGTAGAGCGAACTATGGAGGGTAGAGGAAAGGAGAACAATCTCTGTATACAAAAAGTGTCCCTCAAAATGTATACAATTAAGATGGCGCTTCTGTGCCCAGGGGACGTCGACAGTCGATAATTCAGATCACACAATGACACCAATGATGTATATAGTAATAAATATTGCTCAACCATAAAAAACTAAAAACTACACCGTGAAAAGTGACTGATCGTAGAAGAGTAAGTGTTCTGTGATCGTAGATAAATTTTGACAATACACGACAATAGTCAAATTTTATTGAAAAATAATAATATAAACAATAAATAATTCTTATGAATGAGCAATCTATATGACTATATAGCATTGGATTTTGTCCCCTGGCTACACGAGCGCCATCTTAATTGTATACATTTTGGTGGCCACTTTTTAATATAAAGATCCATATAAGATTGTCCTCCTTTTTTCTACCCTCCATAGAGCGAACGAAAGAACCTATGATCTCGTAAGGCGAGGTACTTTAAGGTTATGTTAAGTTGTAATGTATGTTATATAAAAAATTCATACTATATATTATATCATAGTAAATTCACTAGAGTTAAATTATGCTTAGTTGCAATTCCTAGAATGGTTATCAATGACCTCTAGGATTATATTCACCTAAGTTATGCAACACTTTCGTCACCTTACACCTTTTTGCTATATCTTTTGTTTTACCTACCTTATAAATAACAGAAATTTAAATCTTTAGTTCATAACAACTCACCTTCCAGAAGCATTCTTTATACTTTTTAGTAATAAAATATATTTTTTAAAAAACCATTAGTGTTATTCAAGATATAACAGTGGCGCAGTCAGTAGGATTTCTCAACACATTTAGAACACGGGCATCCTAATTAAGTGTGGTGGTTTCCTAACCTTTAAGGAAGAACAACGCTCAAAGAAACAACATTTCTACTACTATAGACGGTCTCTCTGGCATCGGGAACACGCAATTGGCCCACCTGGTGTAGCAAACCTCACGGAACCTGATTTCACCTAAGTAGAGGGAAATGAAAACATAATTGACGTAAGAATCTCTTTTGTTTTAATATTTTTTGTGAAACAACACGAGACCTAACTTTACGATGTTTGATATTTCGATGATACTCAAATATTTTAGGCACTTGTGATACATCACAAAATTTGAAAAATCCAATATGGCGGCCATAAGAAAAATGAAAGTTGAGGCGGATTGTGGGATAACAAAAAACAATTACGACATGGACAAGGGGGGTAGCCATGTGTGAGTTGAGGTAATTTTAAGGTGAAGGGTGAGAAAAAGTCCTTTATATCTTACAAGGAAAGTCAATGTTTAATTGTTTAACAAAACATTGAGTGCGACCGGTTTCGAAGTGTCATCACTTCATCTTCAGGCTCGCCATACTCTCCATCCACTAGGGAATACTACAAAAACAAGTTTCATCAATTTTGGGTTGAAATAAATTGTAAAATGAACCGATTTACACGTAATAAAAAGTTAAAAATATTTGAAAAAACAAATATTAGTCAATTATAGTAAAAATTTAAAATATTCAAGACTATACAAAAACAAATCACATACATTTTTCATTCTTAAGTTCAAATATCTCCTTTGAAAAATGTATAAGTTGCAAATTTTTTATAATTTGATTGATTGCTGATTTAATTTCGTCAATACATAAAGGGTCTAATTTCTTGGTTTTTGAATGTTTACAATTGTACAAAAATCTATTGCAATATGCAACTGAGTGAATTAATTTCGAAAATTTTGAAAATAAATCGTCCCAAAAAGAAGTTATGGAATTCGGAATGGTTTTTAAAAGAGTAAGAGTTACCTTTTTTTGTTCAGCTAAATCGATTAGATCCAATTTTCCAACATTTATGGAATTGAAAGAAGGGTCCTGCAACCATTTAGGACCTTGCCACCACAGTTGAGAATTTAAAATATCTTTTGCCAATAATCCTCTACTTAAAGGGTCTGCAGCATTATCTGCTGAGCTAACGTGATGTCACTGCCAATTTGCGGACAATTCTTGTATCTGAGATACTCGATTTGCTACAAAAACTGACCAACGAGTTGGGTGCGACTCAAGCCAACATCTGTGTGTCTGTCCATAAATGTATAGATTCAAAACATAGTTTGAAAAAAATAGAAACAATTTTCTTAGTCAATTTCGTAAGTAAAAGCATAGCTTGGAGTTCGAGTCTCGGAATAGTGAAATTAGGTCGCATGGGACAAATACGAGACTTAGATGATACTAGGTTACAAGTGACTGTATTATCGGAATAAAGGGTACGAAAATAAATACAGGCAGCATAAGCTTTTATGCTGCTGTCAGCGAAACCGTGTATTTCAATTTTAAAAATCTCTTTTTTAACGAAGAGATGGCGAGGAATAGTCGATTGTCTCAGAGTGGGGATATTTGATATAAAGGTTTTCCATTCATCAACAAGTGTTTGTGGGAGTGGTTCATCCCAACTAAGTTTTTCTTTCCATAAGTTTTGCATGAAAATTCTACCTAAAAGAATTACAGGACCTATGAGACCTAGAGGGTCAAATATCTGGGCTATAATAGAAAGAGATTTTCTTTTTGTGATAGGTTCACAATTTAAAGACTCTGGAAGTGAGATTGAAAATATGTCCTTAGCAGGTTGCCATGAAAACCCTAAAACCTTATTAGAGATGTTTTCAATTTGTATATCTCGTGTAAGAGGTTGAGAAGTTTCAGAAATATATTCCAAGAATTCTGGGGAGTTTGAACACCATTTATGGAGGTGAAAACCAGAGCTATTTAAGAGTTCATTTAATTCGTGATATGATTTTTCTAAATCTTTCAACGTGTCTTTTCCATAAAGAATGTCGTCCACGTATGTCTGAGTTAAAATGGCATCAGAAGCGCGTGTAAAATTTTTTCCACGGGTATAGGCTATTTCATTAAGCGTACGAGTGCTTAGAAATAGGGCTGATTTTGTGCCATATGTGACAGTAGTAAGTTCTATACATTTTAGAGGTTCATTTGGATTATTCCTCCAAAGAATATTCTGTAAAAAGGTTTGATCAGGATTGATCTTAATATGCCTATACATTTTTTCAATATCTGAAGTAAATACATAGGCAAATTGTCTAAAACGACAGAGAATATCGAATAAGTCCGCTTGGACTTGAAATCCTTTTAAAGTGATGTCGTTGAGTGAGTATCCAGTTGAACTCTTACAACTGGCGTCAAATACGACCCGTAATCGGGTCGTAGTACTAGCTTCTCTGATAACGCAATGATGTGGAAGGAAAATCATTTTGTAAAGACAGAATAAATTTTTGATATTCAGAAAAGAGTGAGTGGTTATTTTTAAACCTATTTTCAAGGTACAAAAAGCGTTTTTTAGCTATTTGAAAAGAGTCGCCCAATTTGGTGGGTTCGTCGAGAGAGACTAATGGTAGGTTCACCTGATAGGAGCCATTTTCTAAAACTTTAATATTGTTTTTGAAGTCTTGCTTTGCAAGTTCTTCATCGGGGGGGTCAACATTTTTTGGGTAGGAACTTCCTCAATTTCCCAAAATTTCATGATAAGGGATTCAAGGTGTGAGTCTTTTGAGACTACCTCAGAACTTTGAGCAAAACATGAGACACTTTGTCTAGAACGAGAGTTATGGGGAATATTTCCTGCGATTATCCATCCTAACATAGTGTTTACTAAAACTGGACAATTTCCGCCTAATTTTATGAGTCCATCCGTGAGCGGATTATAATATAAATCTGAGCCAATTAATATATCTATATGGGAAGGTTTAAAAAACTCAGTGTCGGCTAGTGTAATGTGTTCAGGGATGATAAATGAGTTCGTATCGACAAGGGTTTGGGGTAACTTGCAAGTAACGTTTGGTACTACCACACAAGATAAATCGAAAGAAACATTTTCCATTGCATTCGAGAAAATTCTAAATTCTGCCATTTTATTGGAGATACGTGAGTTTTGAGTAATTCCAGAAATGTGCAATTTTTTATTATAAATCTTAGCATTTATTTTTTGTAATAATTGCTCAGAGATAAATTAATTTTGAGATCCGTTATCGAGGAGAGCCTTGGCATAAATACGTTTACCATTTTTACTAAAAACTGCCGTTGCAAGTAAAATTTCTGTGTATTTTAGAACGAAAGCAGACATACTAAGAGTCGTTTCAGAAGATTGCAAATTTTGAGATGTGTCGTCATATATTTATTGTCAAAATTCCTACAATATTCCGCATAAATGTGTCCCAAATACATATTTAATACAAAAAAATATGTATACTAACCATTAAAATCATACACAGATAAAACATTGCCTCGGTTATAGCTTTCTCCACCAATTATATACATGGAATCCCTCCATACTGCAGCTCCATGGGAAGCAGACCCAGATGGAGTGAATCCTTGGACACTAACAGCTTCCCAGTAGCCTTCATTGGATAATTGACTACAGTCGTCTCCTCTGTATTTTCCTATGCAAGAACAACCTCTCTCGGGCTCGCAAATACCTCTGTCTTCGGCGGCACCGCAATTATTAGGGCACTTCTCCAAATGACAAGCAGCTCCGTCCCAGTGTCCGTCACAGGTACATGCACCGTCAATGCAGATTCCATGGCCAGAACAATTTACTCCAGAAATCTGTCGGTTACATAACAATTTCTCAAAATGGGGTCTATTCTGTAACAATTCCTTTATATTTAACGGCCTTTAAAAATATTGGCGCCTTTAAAAGTATATTTGTATTCGTTAATTTACTTCTGTCATTATTTAAACAGATTTCTTTAAGATAGTCCTCTTATGTATTTTAAAGATCCGTTTAAATAGTGACCGAATTAAAGAAGAAAATATTTTTAAAGGCCGTTAAATATAAAGGAATTTTTACAGAATAGACCCCAATAGGTATTTAAATTTAAAAAATAAAGAAAATTAAATATCGCAAGTTTAACAATTGATGACAGTTTGTCACTTGCCAGCCAAAAAAGTTCTTATTATATTCTACAGCCACCAAGTAACCAACTTTTTATTTTTTAAACTGTGAAATGAATTGTATTTTTTACTTCTCAGTGATTTTTGCAAGGCGTACTTTAGCAACTTTTATTTATGAATCTGTCATATTTTTTCTAATATGGAAAGTGGCTAACTGTTAAAATTACAAGAAGTTATTTCTCACGCCCTGTACAGTATAAACATAAATTAATAATCAATAAATCCAACTCAATATAAAACGTCAGAAAAACCATCTAAAATCTTGAGGTAAATTGAGTAGGACACTTACCGTAGATGGACAAGCATTTAGTCTATAAGTGACATTAAATCCAGACATATTGTAAGCATCGTCACTGAAAAAGTGAATTAAAGCAGCACCCGACTGAGCTACCACTTCTGGAATTCTTCTAATACTATAAGAGTCTTTATACATGAGGCCACTAAATACTGCAAGCAACGGAGAGTCTACACTGTCCCCATCGAAAACGTACAAATGATCCCATCCGCACTCGGTGGCAAATTCTTCGACGTGAAAAGTTATGGTTGAATTCGGAGCATCGATTAACCAGCTACATTTGCTCGTCAAAGAATAGTTGCCCAATCCATCGTGGATTGTTCCAGATGCGTTGGAAAGTCTGAAATAAAAAATACATTTGTTATTGTACAACCCATACCAAAAGGAGAACATTATTTTGTTTTTTAATGAAACATTGAGTAAAAATGTAACTAAATGCCATATAATTCATGAAATAAATTGCACCAACATTACTATATTCTAAACCCTATGGAAACGAAATGTCACATAATGAAGACTTAATTTTTACCTATCAAATTTTATCCGTTTTTTACAGTTTCCTTTTAGGGGATAATGCTATTATACGGGGGAACGATACGAAAATGGTAATGATTAATATGTATCTGTCAAATGTTTCTTTCATCAATTCTGGTAAAATTAATCCTATCTACTTGAGACCGCAGCTTTACTGTATTTTTCCTATAAAAAGCAAGAGTTCACCATTTCCGATTGCATTTAAATTCCGCTAAATGTATTAAAATGAATCTTCTACAAACTTAAATTATAAGGTTTGGAGAATGAAATCTCCTATTTTTTATTTGTCCTGTTTATAAACTGAATTTAAAAACAAAAATCATAAAATGTGAATTTAAAACCAGAGCTAGAAAAGTAGGAGATTTCATTCTTCATATTTTTCCAAGTATTCCGCCAAAATATTTCTAAATTTTATTGGGTATTTTTCAAATCTAAACGGAAATACGATTAACAAATATTTGAGAAATTTATTTGTCAAAGTAGAGATTTTCTATGAATACCTGCAATTGTGTAGTACATCTATTTTTAAGAAGATGGCACTATACAGTGCTTTTCAGATAAAAGTATCCACCTTAAATAACTTTTGAAGGACTGATTATTACAAAAAACAAAAAAATACGTCAATTAATATTCGAAGGGGGAGATATCGTGCCATATTTAAGTTTGCTGAAAAAGTCACCCTTTCACCCCTACTATCATCCCTTCAATTTTTTTAAATGGCTTCCCCCATTTTTTATCCATTTTTGGATTGTTCTCGTTTAACTGATTTCAAAAATGTATGAAACATGGGGTTTAAAATAATTAGTTTATAATCTACAGGGTTCCATTATTTGAGTGACAAATTTTTACATCTCACCTTACTGACTGCAGCAAAATTGGATTTAGAATACATTATACCTTAATCGTACCGCTAAAAACTTGTTGAAGTTTTTTATGATACATGGTAAAGGTATTGGAGATTTGAAAAATGAATTTAAATTACTTTTATAGTGTATTTTGATACATGTGCACATTGATTTGTTGAGGTTATTTATTTGATTTGAAAATGGTTTACAGTTTACAAGAAAGAATTGAACTTGTAGGTTTATACTACAAAAATAACAGTTCTGCACGAGCTGCTGCTAGAATTTTCAACGAAACACACCAAGAAGGTCATGCAACTCATAAGTATGTAATTGATCTTATGCATAAATTTACATCAACCGGGTCAGTTGGCAATAAAAAACATAACCGACTGGAACTCGTAAATAACGAAGCAATTGAAGTCGCAGTTTTAGGACAAGTAAGTCTTGAAAATCAACAAGCACAGTCACTGACAACAATAAGCAGAGAAGTAGGTGTTTCATCTTCCACAGTTTATCGAATATTACACAAGCATAAGTACCATCCATACAAAAATAAATTGGTTCAAGAGTTGTATGAAGATGATTTTGATCGTCGTCTTGAATTTTGTGAACTATTGAGTCAGCGCTTGACTGACAATCCACATTTGTTGCACAACCTTTGTTTTTCGGATGAATGCACATTTTCAGTTAATGGTTTAGTTAATAGACATAATTGCAGATATTGGGCTGAGAGTGATCCACATGTTGTGCGTGAATACCACACACAGAATCCTCAAAAGTTAAATGTATGGTGTGGTATCCTAGGTGGCCACATAGTCGGACCTTTCTTTTTAGACGGAAACTTAAATGGAGAGTCATATCTTTATCATCTCTAGACTTCTTTTTATGGGGTTATTTAAAAACAAAAATTTATGCTACCCAACCAGAATCTTTAGAAGATTTACGATAAAGATGAATGCCTACATTTAAATGCACACTTGTTTGGTAATGTCAGGGAGGCTTTTCAATCTAGGTTATACCATTGTATGGAAGTAAATGGTGGACATTTTGAACAATTTTTATAATAAATTTTGAAAATGAAATATTCGTTTTGTCATTGGAAACGCTTGTGACAAAATCATTAAAATAAAAGTTTTGCACAATTCAATTTTATTTTAATTTAAAATTCTGTAGATCGTAAACTAATTACTTTAATCCCCATGTTTTATACATTTTTGAAATCAGTTAAACGAGAGCAATCCAAAAATGGATAAAAAAATGGGGCAAGCCATTTAAAAAAATTGAAGGGATGATAGTAGGGGTGAAAGGGTGACTTTTTTAGCAAACTTAAATATGGCACGATATCTCCCCCTTTGAATATTAATTGACGTATTTTTTTGTTTTATGTAATAATCAGTCCTTCAAAAGTTACTTAAAGTGGATACTTTTATCTGAAGAGCACTGTATAAAAACAATGTAGCCACTCTGTTTTAGAGATGGTTTTAGTAGGTGAATTATTGTTTAGAGTTACCTATTTTTGAACCAGTAATACAGCTGTATGCAGTCCTTTATTGTCTCGTGTCGTTCCAGTTAAAAAATATTGAATTGACTGAAGATGCTGTACCAGTAATCCACCCCCCCTCCCTATGAAAGTACCATTTGTATTGCATGATGAGATGAAAAGAAAACTGGATGAACTAGAGGCATCAGAAATAGTCAAAAAAGTTAAGGAGCCAACCGAATGGGTAAATAGTCTTGTCACTGTTAGAAAAAGTAATGGAGATCTAAGATTAGGCTTAGATCCCAAAGATTTAAATAAATTTATTAAAAGAGAACATTAATCTGGACTTCCTGCCAGCATATCAAATCGATATAATCAGCAGCTTCAAAGTTAAAAGAGGGGATTGTAAATACTCTTATTGGACGACATGATGACTGGATGGTTTGATGACTCCTTGTTTTCATAATGCGTCGAATTCCAAGCTCTTTTACATAAGGCCTCTCATCAAACAACATTGTTAGTAATATATTTTCCGGGTGTCCGAAAAAACCATTCCTTTGAACAACTGGATCAACTACGGCTTTTAATTCACTGCATAGATATCGGGATAAATTAATAGTACGCCACAAATGTTCTGCACCCTTGTAACATGAAGGATTGCACTTGATGTGAAACCACACTGGCATATACACTTTTATTATATATTCGACGAGGGTCTTCAACTTAGTTGAGGGATTTTGTGTACTAATATATAAACGCAAAATGCGGTTCGCCATCGTCAACCAACGCGAATGGACTATTTTACCTGGGTTTCGTCTGGCTAAACTTTGTGAGCAGTCACCTTTAACAACAGCATGCCATATCTCGAAGAGATATTTTTGATCTGTACTGAGATCTTTGGAAAAGGCTTGAGGAACAACAGGTAAACATCCATCAATTTTTTCAAAATTAGCTAGGCTTAGTTTTTCACATGATTCTAACATCCGCGCAATAGGACCTGAAAATCCTCGGGGTCCAGAAGTGTGTCCATCTAAATGTTGAAAAAGGTGGCGAAGGGGTAGCTCATTTCCGTGCAGCATACACACTAACCACTGAAGAGGTCGGCCACAGTATTCCTCCAGTAATCTAATTACACCTCCCTTTATACCAGTGTTCACCACAGTTCCATCGCAGCCAATTGCTGCTAACTGGGTAATATCAATTTCATTATAGTTAAAAAAAGCAACGATACTACGCATAATGTCTTTAGCTGAACCGGAACGAGGCATCACATGTCCTAGATATTGACCATCGGGTTCTTGGATCAACGTTATGTGTTCTTCAACTATAGACTGACGGTAATATTTAGCGTCCTTTTTCACTTGCACCAACGTTAATCGATATTTTGGTTATTTTTTTAAAATTATCGATTTATTGGTTAATCAGCTTTTTAATAATCAATTATTTTCGATAATCGAATAATCAATTTCAAAGGAAATATGAAAAAAGGATTATTAGAAAATAATAGATAATTCGTTTTATTTTTTGGAAAATCGATTTATCATAGAATCGGCTTCTTAATTAATTGGTTATTTTCGATTAGGCAATTATTTTGGAATTATTGATTATTTTTGATATTTCAAAGATAATCGAATTATCGATTTTAAAGGAAATACAATAAAAATAGATTATTGATAATAATCGATTGATCGAAAATAATCGATCATTCTGTTTTTTTGAAAATCCATTTGTCAGTTAATCGACTTTTTAATTAATCGAATATTTTTGAAATACAATAAAATAGATTATTGGTAATAATCGATATATCATAGAATCGGCTTCTTAATTAATTGATTATTTTCGATTAGGCGATTATTTTGGAATTATCGATTATTTTCGGTATTTTAAAGATAATCGAATTAACGATTTTAAAGGAAATACAATAAAAATAGATTATTGATAATAATCGATTGATCGAAAATAATTAATTATTTAAAATAATCGATCATTCTGTTTTTTTTTTAATCGATTTATCAGTTAATCGACTTTTTAATTAATTGATTATTTTTGATTAATCGATTATTTTTGATTTTTCAAAGATTATCGAATAATCTGTTTCCATGGACGAAAAAAAAATGGTTTATTTGAAAATAATCGATTATTTAAAATAAACGATAATTCTATTTATATTATATTTTGTAAACACTGATTTATCGGTTAATTGGCTTTTTAATTAATCGATTATTTTTGATTTTTCAAAGATAATCAAGTAGTCGATTTTAAAGGAAATGACAAAAAATATATCGTTTGAAAATAATCTATTGATCGAAAATAATCGATTATTTTGAATTATCGATAATTTATTTCGATAATCACTCATCCCTAGCGACCAAATGACTTTGATTAGATTTAAATTTTAAAATGTTATCTGGTTTCAGACATATGCATTTCTAGAGTTTTATGTGACTCATCCTTTATAATAATTAATATTCTTAAAGAAAGAAGCCTTAATATACTTTTTCTGAGGTTACAATACAAAACAGCATTTTCTCATTTTGACTAATTTTTAATAATATGTAATAGCCGTAGAAAAAATATAATGTTCAACTCATAAGGGTAGATTTGCAGTATTAGCCTGCGCACATGCTATTTTTATAATACTCGTAGACAATGAGTAACATTTTTTGCTCTATTAACAATATATTCTTTTTCAAAATTTTACTGTAATATCTTGCAGAAAAGTCCGTAGTAAATAAACGCTAACGAAATATTCTATAAAAGGTCTTCTCTTTACATAAAATGTCGTGGCATCTGTTTGATATTAAAAAATCACGTTAATTTTATTTCATAATACAAAATTCGATTAAACACCTTTTAAATAAATCTAATAGTTCATTAAGATGCTAATAAACAAAGTCCGGTCCCTGTCACAGAGTTCGGGTCGCCGCCCAGTTCCCCCACTCCGTTAACCCTTCTTTAGAAATTGGCAACATTTGCGCAGGTTTAAAACCGGTGTATGTTATATTTCTGGTCTCTTTTATCTGAGAGTAATACATATAGTTTTTAATGGCGCATGTTTATCAAACAAGAGAATAACTTGTTCTGTGCGAAACTGCACTTTATCATCAATATTTTCAATATTTATTTATCAACGAGCAATTGCCCAATTAACATACAAGTTTAATAAAAGGGAAAATTTAAAACCTAACCTACAATATTGAAACAAAGAAACACAAATTACCATAAAATTAACATAAACATAAACAAGATAAAATTAAATATTAAAAAACAAGATAACAATCATTGTAAATAAATTAAATAAAATTATCTAGACATCAAAATATCACATAAATGATTTAAGCTGGAATTTAAAGAATTTTTTATTATCATAATACTGATTAGCAAATCTACTCGACCTTGATAGAAAAGAAATATGTCCGAAGCTAGTCTGATGTCTAATATTAAAGGGCTGAATAAGCCTTGTTTACTTAGAAGGAACATAAATATTGATTTTTCCCAATAGCTCTATACCATATTGTTTTAGTTTAATTACTAGTATCTCTCTATCAATAGTCTCAAAGGCTCTACGTAAATCCAGAAATACACCAACAGTGTATTTGTTTTTATCGAAATTACTTTTAAGGTGACACAACGTAAACTGCAATGCAGACTCACAAGAAAATCCTCTGCGAAAGCCAGATTGACTATTAATCAAAACTGCATTATCAGTAACATGTTTCAATAGTTGTTCAAGGAATGAAGGAGCTTTATTTGTGGGGACAACATCTTAAACTGGCAAAAGAGGTTAAATATCTTGGAATCATTCTTAATGACATATAGCTTCTGCAGCTATATAGAAAAAAACAGAAAAAGCTGTAAGAATACTATAGGCCTGTAGACGGATGGTAGGGAACGTATGGGGGCTTAAACCAAGTATGATGCACTGGCTGTACACTATGGTTGTAGTACCTGTTATAACTTACTCATCAGTCATATGATGGCACAAGACTAAAAGCATAACAGCCAACAGAAAATTAGACAAGGTGCAAAGACTAGCCTGTCTAATAATAACAGGGGCATTTAGAACTACGCTCATAGCAGCAATGGAGCTACTGCTAGATCTTCCTCCACTACACCTTGTGGTGGAGAAGGAGGCTATGGCGGCGGCATACAGGCTGTTTACTAATGGATTTGGATGAGAACTTTCGAGAAAAGGACACCACACAATGATATTAAAGAAATTAAAACAAAATCCGGTACTAAGAATGCCATCGGATAGAACGCCCATTATTCACGACTTCAGGTAACCTTTCGATATTCAAATACCAGAAAGGGCCAAAAGCCGAGAAAATAGGGAAAAACAACGAATCAATCTGGTATACAGACGGTTCGAAAATGAAAAACAGCACAGGAGCTGGGATCTACCATGTGAACTCAGTCTGAACCTGAGGTCACTGACAACTAGGGTTGCCAACCGTCCTGCATTTCGGTGAACGTCCACCATTTGGGGTGCATTATCCAGTGTCCTGCAACAACCTATAGCAGGACGCTTATTGTACTTAATTTTAGTGTTTTAAATAATGTCTCAAAATTCTTATATTTTATAGTCACATTGGTATCGTCGCTTAGGTAATATTTTAGTTGAAGGGTTTGGAAAACTCGCGTATCGGGGACAACATTAATCATTTATAGTGCGCATGTCGTATGCGTTTTATTTGTACCTGATTTGTACATCAGTCTCTTTTTGACAGAGTAGGTGAGCTGTGTCCAGGCCGTTGGTGTTTATGCCAGTCGGCGTAGCCAGGTATGGATTGAAATTTTCTGGTGGAGGCGATTCTGGTGGCGGCGAAGCCGCCACCCTACGAGAAGCCGTTGCTTCGTCTTCTGTCATAGCATTATTATTATTATTATTTGTTCATGTATGTGAAATTTGCTTCTAAGGTTTATAAAATACTACTGCTAATCACGGCGTAAATGAAAACAAACAAGACGTATTCACACAAACACCTCCCACCACAGCAATTACACATTAGTGTTGTCCCCTATACGCGTCATTTCTAGACCCGTCAACTACAACATTACCGTCGCTTATTTTGTAATTTGTATTTTCTATATTTGGGTCCAAGGATATTTTCAATGTGTTCAACTTCGTAGACTGAGGCGCGTAATTGCTTCTCCATTGAACAATCAAGGCCGAACTTCAAATAAAGAAAAATTATTCTTATTTTTGCAAAGAATTTTATAATTTTTAAAAAGCTAACAAGAAATTAATAGTATCTGCAAAAAGCAAAAAATTTGACACTGTTAAGTAGCTGTAACTTTTTATATTCTCCTTATGATCTTTTTAAATAAAATGTTTAAACATTAGTTTCTATTTACCCAAACAATCCTTGTTTTTTATCACTTCGTTTTTGTAAAATAATAATTTATAATGATAGACGATGTAGTATTGACAAGTAAAATATATTAATGACAACTGTCTACATTACAAGTTCATATGTATATATATAGGGTGATATCTATGTTACATCCCCCTTATTTTACAAAACAAACTACGTTTAACAAATAAAAGGTATTAGTGAGTATACTCTAATTTTCTAACAGGTTTAACTAATCTTCCAGATTTAGCTCTAATTTCTGGCCTATTAAGTTTTGGTAACGTGGAAAGAGCAGGCAAACTCGTTACTGGAACATTACGAACGGTAGGTATATCGGTCTCTGTCCCATTTGGTACAACCATAGGGATTTTATCCAGTTCAGGTAAGGAATCCGTAAATATTTCAGGCACAACGGTGTTATCTTTTTTCTTTTCGAACTCTGCTTTACTTTTTCTGATTATTCCAGTATTCCTTCTTATACAGTTTTCATCCTCTGTCTGAATAATAACTGATCTTGGATTATCTGTGATTTTCATTACCTTTCCTGGTTTCCAAGTTCTATTTTCTTTTTCAAATCGTACGTTGTCACCAACTTGCAAACTTTTATTTTCTTTTGCATGTTGACTCGCATAAATTTGTTGTTTTTCACGTAATTTCATTAACTCTTTTGGAATATTGGACAGAATTTTAGGTTTCAAATTGTCGCTGTAAGTTGGTATTAGGGATTTAGTTATTCGGTTGAAAAGTCTTTGATTAGGTGATCCTAATATGTCGTTTCTTGGGGTATTTCTATAGTTAAGCAGTTCAAGTTGAATATCTGAGTTATCCAAACTACATTTCCTTAAGATGTTTTTTATTATTTGTACACCTCTTTCGGCAAGACCGTTACCTCTTGGATGATAAGGACTACTTTGTTCATGTTGAAAACTCCAGGTTTCAATGAAGTCTCGAAACTCTCTAGACGTAAACTGGGGACCACAATCTGACAAGAGTTTCAGGCACACCATGAACTATCTATTATTGACAAATATTCTTTACCTTTAAAGGAAAATAAATCCGTTGCTACTCTTTGCCAAGGTAGATCGGGAATTGGTTTGTTTAGTATAGGTTCTAAGGGATTACTTTTTAGGGTGGATTCACAAACTCTGCATTTCTTAATATAGTTGAGGATATCGTTGTATTGACCTTTCCAATATAATAGCTGCCTTGCACGTCGTAAGCAACTTTGTATACCTAAGTGTCCGGCGTGAATGTTAGTTAGCATCTTATTAATTTGGGATTTTGGAACTATAATTTTGTTACCTTTAAAAATTATATCTTCATAATAAGCTAGTTCTTCTCTAAAGTTAAAATAATGACCTATTTTGTCTGGCAATTTATTTTTGTTCTCTGGAAAACCTTCAGCAATGTATTTTTTCAATAGCTGTAATTCTTCATCTTGTTTGGTTGCTTCTACCAGTTCTAGTCTTGACTTTCTTGACATTGATAACACTATTAAAATTTCCATTTCGGGTTCAACTTGGTTTTCTTCTTTTTCCTCTACATCTCTACTTAAAAGGTCGGCAATTGGAATTTCTTGACCTCTTCGGTAAATAACTGTTGGGGAATATGGTAAAACGTCGAACAATATTTTTTGAAGTCTAGCAGGAGCTGAATAAATTGATTTTTTAAAAATTATTTCTAGAGGTTTATGATCACTCTCCACTACTAGTTTCTTTCCATAAATATATTCATGAAATTTTTGGCAACCAAACTTAATAGCATAGGCTTCTTTTTCAATTTGTGGCCAATTTTGTTGTGAAGATGTTAAGGCTTTTGTAGCATAAGCAACTGGTTGGTTTTCTTGTAATAATGTCGCTCCTAGACTTCTACTACTAGCATCTACAGAAATAACAACATCTTTGTGTACGTCATAAAATCGTAATACTGGAGGACTCATTAGTTGGTTTTTGATTTTGACAAAAGCAGTTTCTTGATCCACACTCCAAACAAATTCTACATTTTTCTTTAACAAAGCTCGTAAACAGTCTGTCAGCTCTGACATACTAGGTATAAATTTATTTAGATACGTTACCATACCTAGTAGTCTTTGAAGCTCTTTTACGTTCGTTGGTGTTTTCAAGTTATTTATAATCTCTACCTTTGAAGGATCTACTGTCATGCCATCCTTTGAAAGAATGTGACCCAAGAATTTAATTTTAGGTACATTAAAAATCCACTTTTCTTTGTTCAGTTTTAAACCGACTTTTTTAAGAACAGCAATAACACATTCTGTAATTTTTGTTAATTTCTCTTGACTTTCTGCGTATATAAGTATGTCATCCATCGAACAATGTACATTAGGAATATTTTTTAGAACAAAACTCATTGCTTCTTGGAATACTTCTGGAGCCGAACATATTCCAAATGGCATTCTTGTACAACAAAAGCGTCCCCAAGGCGTAGAAAATGTTAAATATTTCTGCGTACGTTCTGACACTTTGATTTGCCAGAAGCCTCTTCTACAATCCAACAGTGTAAAGAATTTTGCTCCGTTAATTTGAGCAGATATCTCTTCTATGGTTTTGAGTGGATAGTGACGTCGCAAAATATTTTTATTCAGGTTACTAGGATCTATACATATTCTGATTTTATCCTTTTGGCGGATCACTACAATTGGACTTACTACTGGAGTTGTCTCTTTAATTGGTTTAATTACTCCTAATTTTACCATATTATCGAGTTCATTTTTTACTTGACTTCTTAACGAGTACGGTATTTTTCTTGCTGGGCATATGTCAAAATTTGGATTTTCGACTAAGTCTATATCATATTCATAATTTTTGAGACATCCCAATCCATCAAATACGTCATTTCTCTGTATGTCAAATGAATGAACTCTCACTATCAAGCCCAAATCCTCGCAAGATTTTCTTCCCAGTATTGGTGGTATTTCTTCATTAACAACTTTAAATGAAATATCGCTGATTTTGTTTTTTATTTGACATTTTATTCTTGTCTCCCCGATTACTAAAATTTTTTCATTGGTAAAGCTTACTAGTCGTTTCGTGCTTGACTCTAGAATATTGCTACCAATTTGATCTACAATGTACTTTGGGAGAACGTTACATTGTGCTCCAGTGTCTAATTTCACACTAAATTTTTTATTTCCTGTTGTGATGATTTCATGCCAATCTTCTTCAAGGGTTAACTTATTTAGTGATCTTATATAAAGCACTTCGTCATTGCCATCATCTTCAGCCTCGTTATCCTCTTCGACTGAATCGATCTTCTTTCCTTTATTACTATTATTTTTGGACCAACACTGACTTGAAAAATGTCCTTTTCTTTGGCAAATTTCACACAAATGTTTGTAAGCTGGACAACTTTTTTTTTATGTTTTGTACCACATCTTTTGCAGTTGAAGATATCAGGCTTTTTTGACTTTTTTAATAAGTTAATGTTGCTGGATTCACCAATTTTTATTTTTGATAGTTGCTGGGTTGTTTGTTCAGACTCACGACAAATTATAATGGCTTTATTTAAATCAAGTTTATCAGTTGTAATGAGTTTCTCTCTAAGTTTTTCTGATTTGATGCCAAATATGATCTTGTCTTTTAGGAGGCTATCGTTTATTGTTCCAAATTCACAATTTTTTGCTTGAGTGGTTATATTATTCAAGAATTCGTTGAACCATTCGTCTTCTTTCTGTACGATTTTAAAGAAATTGTATCGTTCAAATGATATGTTAACTTTGGGGCTAAAGTAATCTTGAAATTTTTGTTTAATTTTAAGTTTTTTTTTTGAGCATCCGTCAAATTGAAATTATTGTAAATTTGTATTACATCTGGACCAATTGTACTCATAAAAATTGCTGCTTGCATTTCGCTGGACTTTTTCGCTAACTCAATTGCTGTTGCGTACCAATCGAACTGCTGGAGCCAATTTTTCCATGTGTTGGCCATGTTTTCGGTGGTTAGAATTAAGTGTCTTGGAGAACGAATTCCAGATATTTCCATGTTTTTCGTACTTTTTTTCCGATTTCACTTATTCAAACCGACTTCTGACACCATGTAAAATAATAATTTATAATGATAGACGATGCAGTATTGACAAGTAAAATATATTAATGACAACTGTCTACATTACAAGTTCATATGTATATATAGGGTGATATCTATGTTACAGTTTTTATTTGTTGAATTTGTTGTTTTTGCAAAAATAAAAATGTCCAGAATTTATACCGTATGTCCTGAATTTTAATTACCATCGCCCAGAAAAATTAAAAAACAAAGTTGGCAACCCTACTGACAACAGTCTTCCAGGCTGAAGTAACAGCAATAAATGCCTGCACCAAAGTCATGCTAAATGAAAAGGGTAGAAGTACAATCTAAATTAATACTGGATTGCCAACAGTCATTAGGGAGTGTTTGGAAATGAGAAAGCAGACCTCCTAGCAAGGCAGGGAGCGGAAAAAACTCTTATTGGACCAGAACCCACATGTGGTATCTCATATCAACATGTTAAATGGGCGTTAAAGGAACAAATAAATAGAGAACACCAAAGGGTCTGGTTGGAACTTCCCGAACTTAGACAGTCCAAAAGATTCATAGAGGGGCCATCCACGAGCAGACAAGATCAACTGCTAAACCTTAACAGAAGCAAACTCAAGGCCGTAATAGGATTCCTTACGGGACACTGCGGCCTTAGAAGACATCTAAATCTGATGACTCCCTATGTAGAATATGAGAAGAGGAGGACGAAACTCCTATTCACATACTATGCCACTGTCGAAACCTTAAATGGGAACGGGAATGGTACTTCGGGGTACAATATCCGGAACCTGAAGAAATCGCGCAAGCGCCCATTAAACATATTCCTAAATTCATCAAGAAAATCAATATGATGGGATAGAAACTGTGAAGGGTACAATAAGCCTAGAGCTTCAGTACAAGTGGGCTTTGAATCACGCCCTACTTCAGATAGATATATAGATACATAGATATAATTCTTGGAAGTTTTAATTTACTCAATTCCGTATCATATTCATCTTTAAGTGTGTTATTGTAAACATCCTTTAATATATTCAACTCGCTTTTATCTTGACACTTGATTTCAATATTACCAGATTTGCTTTGTTTTGTTTATTATTCCAATTTTGAGATCGGCTGGATTAATCTTAGATAAAATATCTTTTTTTGTTTGATCATGTGACTGCTTCTTATTTGGTATACAGGGTGGGCCATTAATTAGTGCGTGGGTGGAAGATTGCGGGTTAGTGACAGATTTACTTTATTTTCACAGCCTAGGTTTTAAAAATTGAAAAATACCTTGAATTATTAGATTTTTTTAAATAAAAAGAAATATGTAAAAGATAAATATCAACATATTTTTATATCATTAGAAAGGTAATCGAATTTTGTTTGTAATGAAATGAAAAAAAATTGGTTGTCCCATTTAAAATAATCAAGTAACCTTGGATTGAAATTTTTACTTTAAACACGAAAAGGGTTTTACTTTGATCGTCTGGTAAATGTTAGTACACTTCATGCTTAGTAACACTGTAGAATCACGCACGGCCTTCTAAGTTTTATAATAACTGCGATATTCAAATTTTACTGGACATCTACTTTTTGAAAAAAAAAATGAATTGCTGCTTAACGACTCATTTTAGATACCATGTGTGATACATAAAGTCACACTAAAATTGACCGAGGAATCCAAATATGCAATAATATACAGGGGGTTCCTATTAAAAAAACATAACTTTGATGTAAGCCACCCTGTAGAACAATTAGAATTTCATCGAAAATATTTTTAGGTTGTAGCCTTAGAGGTCCTACACCATGCCCCAAAAATTAATTTTAAAAATGTACCCTAAATAAACCCGCAATCTTCCACCCACGCACTAATGACCCACTCTGTATATATGTTTCTCTTTATTTAGTCAAAAACTAATTCATTTACAGTACATAATTTTTAAAATACTAATAGAACTAATATTACATAAAAGCTACTACAAATTAAAAATAAATAAAACTTAGTTACATATGTACACAAATACTAAATAAAACACTTATGTAGCCAGAAAATATTTCTTCAATCTGTACTTAAAAATATATAGAGATGCACTGTCTCTTATATCGTTTGGTAGGTTATTATACATAATCATGCCGTTATTAAAAATTGAATTTAATGTACTACTTTTCCTACACGTTTGTATATGAAAGTTATGCCTGGATCTAGTTTCATATTTATCGAAAAGAGTTGACAGATAAATTTAAGCAGAAACAGAAAAACAAGGATATAATTGGAAACTTTAGGTACACAATGAAATTGACGTCCCAGTAGAGAACAGCACCCTCAACACACCATCTGAGAATAAATCAATAAAATATTTTATTTATTTATTTGTGCTATATTTTTACTTTCCTATCTGTATACAGATATAAGGAAAGTATAGGAATCATGATTTTTTTCGACCTCGAGTTTTCGACGGATTTTTACGTTTTGAGGTCCCCTGAATCCGTTTTGACTATTTTCGCGATGATGTCTGTCTGTGTGTGTGTGTGTGTGTGTGTCTGTATAACGCATAACTCATGAACCGATACACGGAAAAACACCAAATTTCAAACTTAAGCTTTATTCCAGCGTCTAATGAGCTGATTAGATTTTGGGCAGTGTGGGAACATCTGGGGGGGTACTTTATAGGTGGTCATTTTTATATTTTATGGAATATATCTGTTATTTACGTTTGGGGAAGAAAATTTTTTAAATAAAAGTTACTTCTTATTTTATTATCTATAATTTTTGTTATTTACAAAATTTTCCTAAAATGGTCCGTATTCGAGAAATTTGACAAAATGTAAAAAAATATTTTTTTTTATAAAAATTGTTCAAACAAAAGTTGTTTGTAATATAATTCTCTATAATTTTTGTCCCATAAATAATTTCTCTAAAATGGACCGTATTCGAGATATTTGAGAAAATGTGTAAATTTCGAAATTTGAAGAAAACTCAAAAACGGATAAAGAAAAAATCAATAAATTTTAAACTTAAGTTTTATTTCGGCCTGACGTGAAATGATTAGATTTTGGACAAAGTCGGAACATCTGGGGGGGTACTTTATGGGAGGCCGTTTATATATTTTATGGAATATATCTGTTATTTGTGTTTGGAGAAGAAAATTGTTCAAATAAAAGTTACTTCTAATATTAATATCTATAATTTTTGCCTTATGTAAAAATTTCCTGAAATGGTCCGTATTCGAGAAATTTGACAAAATGTGCAAAATTCTGATTTTTATGATTTTTTTTTATTTGTATACTCTTAATATTGACTTGCTTGACTTAAACTCAACATCAACAAACAAGTACCTTACAATGCAATACAATAGTAATGGAATCGTTAGCATGATTAATAAAGCAACAAGAGTAACTGAAAATACAGCTACATGCACCGATCATTACGTGTACAAATAAGGAACTCTAGATAATGAATCCTGTAATACTAGTGAACGATCTCACTGATCATTATCCCATTCTGCTTGATATTAAAACTCAACAAAAGAATATAGTTAGCTCAAAATAACCTGCCATATGAAACCATAAACAATAACAAGCTACTCAAAATTTTCAAAGAAACAGAATGGGATGATGTTCTTGCGCAAAATGATATTAAGTACTAATATATTTGTAGATAAACTTATAATTTTTGTAACGCAATGTACTAAAAGGAAATATTTTAATAATAAAAATAAAAGATTAAAATCATGGATCACATGTGGCCTCTTAAATGCAATTCGAAACAGAGATAAATTAATAAAACAATGTACTACTAATAGAAATAACTTTTAAATAAATACAAAGAATATAGAAAAACACTTTCTAATCTAATCAAAACAGCTAAAAATACCCATTATAAAAATCTAACATTAAAACATGCGAATGATCCCAAAAAAATGTGGAATGAAATTAAAGAAATAGAAAGAAATAGAATTTATTCATCTTTGAGAATTATACACTATACAAAGACACTAGGTACATATTGTAAAATCCTATCAGACTAGTCAAAAAAGTGTCAAGTAAACAACTTTAAAAAATAAAATATATATATATATAATAGACAATTCATGTTAAGATTAGTTTAAAAGTTCAAAAAATCTTGATTTACGAGAAATATGGACAAAGCGCCCCACGCTTTTTTCACAATAATACTAGTATTTTCCATTTATTATTGTTTTAAGCTTATTTGAATAAAAGCGTGTTAAAAAAAATTAATTTTAACTTTTTAGTTTGATATGCTCTAAAAGCGTGTTTTTTTAGTTTTTTAAACTATATTTATTTTTTACTTTTTAGTTCGATTAATCATTAAAAAAAATTGCCGAAAAAAAATTATTATTTTTTTTCAGCCGTGGACGGGATTAGAACCCACGATCGGTGAGTCGACGTGAGCGAAGACCCGCGCCTTAGACCGCTCGGCCAACGAACGAACTTGAGGTAGTGGGATATACTGACAGTAAATAAGCCACTTGCTTTTAGTCCAAAGGAGAGTTACGAACATACATACAGGTGAAGCTAATAAAAGCGTGTTAAAAAATCTGATGTGTCCAACACATGACTTTCCTATCTAGTTATTATAGGCATTTTCCGGTTATTTTGTACAACCTATTGCAGCATCTCTATAAATGTTTAGAGGATAAACTAAATATATACATGTTACACATACATTTTACCCATACATTTACCTCGAAACATTTTCTTATAGATATTCATTGAAAACGAAAATACTGAAAAATTTAAATTTAGCACTTTTCCATTACGGTCCATTTTAGAAAAATCATGTATGAACAAAAATTATAGAAATCTATATCGCAAACAACTTTTAGTTCAACAATTTTCATAAAAATCAGAATTTTGCACATTTTGTCAAATTTCTCGAATACGGACCATTTCAGGAAATTTTGACATAAAGCAAAAATTATAGATAATTATATTAGAAGACTTTTATTTGAACAATTTTCTTCTCCAAACATAAATAATAGATATATTCCATAAAATATAAAAACAGCCTCCCATAAAGTACCCCCCCAGATGTTCCGACTTTGTCCAAAATCCAATCATTTCACGTCAGGCCGAAATAAACCTTAAGTTTAAAATTTAATGTTTTTTCCTATATCCGTTTTTGAGTTTTCTTCAAATTTCGAAATTTACACATTTTCTCAAATATCTCGAATACGGTCCATTTTAGAGAAATTATGTATAGAACAAAAATTATAGAGAATTATATTACAAACAACTTTTATTTGAACAATTTTTATAAAAAATTATTTTTTTTACATTTTGTCAAATTTCTCGAATACGGACCATTTTAGGAAAATTTTGAATAAAACAAAAATTATAGATAATTATATTAGAAGTAACTTTTATTTAAAGAATTTTCTTCTCCAAACGTAAATAACAGATATATTCCATAAAATATAAAAATGACCACCTATAAAGTACCCCCCACATGTTCCGACTCTGCCCAAAATCTAATCAGCTCATTAGACGCTGAAACAAAGCTTAAGTTTAAAATTTGGTGTGTGTGTGTGTATCGGTTCATGAGTTATGCGTTATACAGACACACACACACACACACACACACACACACACACACACACACACACACACACACACACACACACACACACACACACACACACACACACACACACACACACACACACACACACACACACACACACACACACACACACACACACACACACACACACACACACACACACACACACACACACACACACACACACACACACACACACACACACACACACACACACACACACACACACACACACACACACACACACACACACACACACACACACACACACACACACACACACACACACACACACACACACACACACACACACACACACACACACACACACACACACA
This sequence comes from Psylliodes chrysocephalus, assembly GCA_927349885.1. NCBI lineage: Eukaryota > Metazoa > Arthropoda > Insecta > Coleoptera > Chrysomelidae > Psylliodes > Psylliodes chrysocephalus. The sequence goes on from OV651825.1 coordinate 34,254,312, forward strand.
CACACACACACACACACACACACACACACACACACACACACACACACACACACACACACACACACACACACACACACACACACACACACACACACACACACACACACACACACACACACACACACACACACACACACACACACACACACACACACACACACACACACACAGGTCCCGGTAGTTTTGTGACATCCGGACCTGCAGACGAAATTGTGGCACATTTGATGCCGGCTTGTGTATGCATTGTACCTAAATTTAGGAATGTAATGCACTAGGTTGCGCTCTTATACACACCGTAGTTTCGGAAATAAAATTGCAAACCTTAGGCAAACATGTGGCATCCGTTGCCACATTAATAACATTTATCCAAAATTGTGTTTAAGGTGCCACAATATATTTACTGTGTACTGTGTGTTATGGATGCCACATCAAATGCATTTACCCAAAGATGTGTAGGGTGCCACATCAAATGCATTTATCCAAAATTGTGTTTAGGGTGCCACAATATAGTTACTGTGTACTGTGTGTTATGGATGCCACGTCAAATGTATTTACTCAAAGATGTGTAGGGTGCCACGAGAAATGTATTTGCTTTGTACCGTGTTAAGGTTGCCACATGTTCAGGGTGTGTGTCGAAAATTTCGTAGCACTTAAATGCTTAGTCATGAATCGTGATTTTATAAATTATTAATTAATTTGACAGTTTTTCATTTAAAAAACTAGTGCAATTTATGATTAAGTAAATCAAATATACTTTGATAACTGGTCGTAAAATCTATTGGATCATAGATGGCATTTCTAAAATGTGGCAAACTGTCAAGTTAATTAATTAATATTCATAAATCTTAAAAAAAATGATCTAATGATTTATGCTACGTTTTAATTAGTAGAGTTTGTAAAATAAATCTATAAAATATGGGTTTCAAATGATTTTAACTTATATCCTAAATAGCTATCATTGAAAGCAGTTTCTGTTTTTATTCATGCGATTCATGACTTTATATTTCTTATTAAATTGATACTTCTTGGAGAGTGCAAGGTAAGTTAGATACACAGTATTTTGTTAATTTATTTGTGTATTTTAAAATTTTTAGAGGCTAAAGAGAACGTTGGGCAAGCACACAACAAAAACGATAAGTAGCTAGATGTACGAATGGAAGAAGTCAGGGCCCGTTTTCACCCTTGTATACCTTTAACTGTCAGTTAGTTCCTATAGTTTCAATTCTTAAAACCATAGCGATAGGCCGACATTTAAAGTTTCCAGAAGGTAAAAAAATCAGTCCCAACGTGCATGATACGTCTTTATATTAATTTTTGTACTTACTAAACTGTAACAAAAATAAAACCTAAAACTGAATAAACATATTTTTATTTATTTTTAATTCTAGTCGAACATAACATAAAATCATAAAAAAATGTTCATTGTATATTGAAAAAAAGGTCGATTTTAACAAAACAAAATTATAACTCTTCAAGAAAACGTAAGCAAGTATTTATGACAACTGTTCATAATCTGTTGCAGAACTAAATATTTTCTAATATCAAAATAAATGGTTTAAACATTAAGGGTCTATTTATACTCCCTTATTATTATTATTATTATTATTATTATTATTATTATTATTACTTGCATTATAATTAAGGATTAAGTTGGAACCTTCACAGTGTAATGGGGAGATTTATACTCGATTTATGATTAGTATTAGCATTAATAGTTATACTTTATAATTGACAGGTTCAACTTTTATGTTAAAACTTAAATTTCTTCTTTTCTATCAAAAGAATAATTGACGTATTTGGCCTTTGTTTTTAATAGATACCCTTTTTGGATATTTAGTCCAGTTTAATGCTTAATCATAATACTAATATAAATACTAATAATAAGGAAGTATAAACAGACCCCAAGGAATAATAAAACAGTTTAAAAATTTTCATTAAAATTATCATGTCGCCATTAAAAATTGAGAAGGTCCAACAATAGCAATAGTAATAATCTATTTTTTCTTTGTTTTATTTTTATTTATAACATTTTTAACGAAAAATTTGATGTCGGTCCATGATCTGCGGCTAAGTATATCATTATGTTTTTCTTTAATTTTCATACACTTTCCTGGTACTGCTTCATTTTTTATGTCTACTTTAAACTTCTTCAGTAATACACCCTTTTCTGATTCATTCTATGGTACTCTAGCTAAAGCTGCTTCTCTCTTCGTCCTTTTAGGTTCATTTGTTTCTAAGAAAGAAAAGAGAATATATAATTACCTAAGCTACTACATAGCAATTGCATAATACCCCGTACAAATGACATCATGGAGAAGCAGGCAATTTTATTTTTGACCAAGATATTTGTCAGTTTACAAATTATTATATACCTATTTTTGTAATATATTTTAGTAAACTACTTCGTAAAGACAATTTTTAAATACAGCGCATAGTTTGGTCATAAATCAGGTTTTGTTGCCCACCCTTGTAAAATTAGAATAATAAATGTACGTACTAGATGTTCGTTTGTTTTTTCCAATGAATGCTTCAGATGTTAATTCCTTCTTTTCGTTCGCAGTACTGCAACCTAAAACCTCAGCACTGTTTCTTGGAAATTCTTCCACTTCTTCATCACTAGCTTCGCCATCATTTTGATCAGGAGCATCCTCTTCTATGGGTGGTAAATCTTGGAAAATATTATATATGGATAGTTTATCAATAAATTTATTGGTTTTTTGTTTTAAATTCCCTGCCCTAATTTGAAAGAACCCTGTACTATGTGTGTAGAAGTTTTTTTTTATAATAATAATAATAATAATAATAATAATAATAATAATAATAATAATAATAATAATAATAATAATAATAATAATAATAATAATAATAATAATAATAATAATAATAATAATAATAATAATAATAATAATAATAATAATAATAATAATAATAATAATAATAATAATAATAATAATAATAATAATAATAATAATAATAATAATAATAATAATAATAATAATAATAATAATAATAATAATAATAATAATAATAATAATAATAATAATAATAATAATAATAATAATAATAATAATAATAATAATAATAATAATAATAATAATAATAATAATAATAATAATAATAATAATAATAATAATAATAATAATAATAATAATAATAATAATAATAATAATAATAATAATAATAATAATAATAATAATAATAATAATAATAATAATAATAATAATAATAATAATAATAATAATAATAATAATAATAATAATAATAATAATAATAATAATAATAATAATAATAATAATAATAATAATAATAATAATAATAATAATAATAATAATAATAATAATAATAATAATAATAATAATAATAATAATAATAATAATAATAATAATAATAATAATAATAATAATAATAATAATAATAATAATAATAATAATAATAATAATAATAATAATAATAATAATAATAATAATAATAATAAAACTTCATTATTGTAACAAGATTACATGTTATATAGTGTATATAGAACACTATGTATAGGGTGTTCCGCATAAGTACCGACACAGAATAGGTACGTGTTGGGCATCCGAAAATATAATGATTTAACGCAATTTATTTCAATACCAAATTGTACCCCTAAGGAGTTACGGAGGCCTAAAGTGGGGCCATATATTTTGGAAAATTTAATATCTCTACAACCGTTAACTTAAAATATCTATATGTGGTAGATTATTTAGACGCTTCATGAGCCTTAATTTGGACGTAAGAAAAATTAATTGAAAAATTTTAAGGGGTTGTTTTGGGGTAACCGACCCTTAAAATGTAAAAATTCAGAAACCATAAACATGTCAATATTTATTTATGACGAGTAGCAATAATTCTTATTTTTAAATTCCTACCTTTAAAAAACCGATATTTCCATACACATTTTCACCCCCTCTTCCCCTCCCTTTAAATGTAATTATTCAAAAACACTAAACACGTCAATATTTAATTATGATTTAATTTCCTAACTTTATTAAACTAATATTCCCATACAAATTATCACCCCCTGATTCCCTCCCTTTAAATGTGAAAATTCAAAAATCCTAAATACGACAATTTTTATTTATGATGCGAGCTAAAATTCCAATTTTAAATTTCCTACCCTTAAAAACCGATAAAAATTTCACCCCGTTTCACCCCCTTAAAATGTAAAAATTCAAAAACCCTAAATACAGCAGTATTTATTTATGATGAGTAGCTACAATTCCAAGTTTCAATTTCCCACCTTTAAAAAACCGATATTCTCAAACACATTTTTACACCCTGTTTTCCTCCCTTTAAATATGAAAATATAAAAACCCTAAACACATCAATATTTTTTTATTATGAGTAGCTACAATTCCAATTTTTAAAAACCTATATTCCTATTTAAACTTCCCCCGTGTCACCACCTTAAAATGTAAAAATTCAAAAACCCTAAATACGTCGTTATTTATTTATAATGAGTGGCTACAATTCCAATTTTAAATTTCCTACCATTAAAAACCGATACAAATTTCCCCTCGTTTCACCCCCTTAAAATGCAAAAATTCAAAAACCCTAAACACAGCAGTATTTATTTATGATGAGTAGCTACAGTTCCAAGTTTTAATTTCCCACCTTAGAAAAACTGATATTCTCAAACACATTTTCACCCCCTGTTTTCCTCCCTTTAAATGTGAAAATCCAAAAACCCTAAACACATCAATATTTTTTTTATTGTGAGTAGCAATAATTTCAATTTATAAAAAACCTATATTCCTATTCCAACTTCCCCCTTGTCACCCCCTTAAAATATAAAAATTCAAAAACTCTCAATACGTCGTTATTTATTTATAACGAGTGGCTACAGTTCCAATTTTAAATTTCCTACCCTTAAAAACTGATACAAACTTCCCCCGATTTCACCCCCTTAAAATGTAAAAATTAAAAACCCAAAAGATGTCAATATTTATTTATGATGAACAGCAACAATTCCAATTTTTTAATTCTTACCTTTAAAAAAACCGATATTCCCATATTCATTTTCACCCCCTGTTTCCCTCCTCTTAAATGTAAAAATCCAAAAGCCCTAAATACGTCAATATTTATTTATGATAAGTAGCTAAAATTCCAATTTTTTATTTCCTACCCTTAAAAACTGATACAAACTTCCCCCTGTGTCACCCCCTTAAACTGTAAACATTTAAACTTTCACCCCCTTTTCCCACCCTTAAAATGTGAAAAAGATAGGTAAAATCCAATGGGTACTTACTTTTAATTGCCAGCTCTCTATTTTCTTTATCCAGACTTTTTGTCGTTTCATAAGCCGGCAAATTTAATAAACGATTGCACATTTCCCTATTTTCCACTTGTAGCATCCTTAATATTTTTTTACCTCTGGTTTCCATTTCCTAAAATATTCAGTAGTTTAGCCATGTAATGAAAACTATAAAAAAATGCGCACTTACGAAATAATTGACAAAACAACCAGTTAAAACGTTTATTCACGTGGCGTTCGAGACACAACTGATTAAACATCAAAACAATGAAATAGTGTAAAGTGTGTGTGACCAGAGGGCGCCACTCCATTGATTAGCAAAGGGAGTCACAATTTGGTCTAGGGCACGCAAAATAGAGACGCAATTGTAGCGTACTACACACTGATTGAATTCCCGCTACGTCTTAAAGAGTAGCGCCTTATTTTAGCAGGCAATCTGCGCACTATCCGCATAGATGAAGTATGTTCAAACCGCCACACACAAAATAGAATTGCAGCCAAGTAATGACTAGTTTTGTTGTGACAACCGAATGTGTGTTGCCACAACAAAAACGTTCGCCGGAATTGAGTTTTATGCACACACAAGCTGCCACAATCAATGCCATGCGAACACACACACACACACACACACACACACACACACACACACACACACACACACACACACACACACACACACACACACACACACACACACACACACACACACACACACACACACACACACACACACACACACACACACACACACACACACACACACACACACACACACACACACACACACACACACACACACACACACACACACACACACACACACACACACACACACACACACACACACACACACACACACACACACACACACACACACACACACACACACACACACACACACACACACACACACACACACACACACACACACACACACACACACACACACACACACACACACACACACACACACACACACACACACACACACACACACACACACACACACACACACACACACACACACACACACACACACACACACACACACACACACACACACACACACACACACACACACACACACACACACATACACGTACTCGTATTAACTGTGGCGGACCGACCTCCAGACCAAATTGTGACTCTCTTCGATATTTTAGCAGATGTGGATAAAGCTGAAAATTAGGTAAAGGTAGGTATCTTCAGTTTTCATTTACACTTCAATATAAGTAAATTATTAGCAAATGTTTTAAGCCGCCACAGTTAATGCAGTAACGGAAAACTTACACTCCGTGTGTCACAATTAGGGAGGACATTACACAGTGCGTCATAGTTAACGTAAAATGCACCGTAATTACACAATACGCCACAGTTAATGCAATATATGAACGCGTCATAATTACGGTTAAAATATTGTAGAGTAGTTCTTTAAAAGTGAGGAACTCTTAAAATTTGGTATCTACGTACTACTTGAAAAATAATTATATTAACACGCTTTTTGGCGTTTATCAACATTTCCATTGGGAGCTGAATATGATGTTTGGCTACTATCGACTAAATATATCTTTGATAGAGTTAATCTACAGTAAGTTGTATTAAATGGAATTTATATACAGGGTGTCCCACCGTATACGAGACGGTCCATAACTCAATAACGGTCCATTTAATTTAGCCAGTACCACAGTTGCTAAACGATTCCAGTTTGGATAAGTGCAATTTAAATTTAAAACATTATTATATTTTTGATTTTCATCGTTTAAGTAATTATTGAGAGTTACCAAATCTTCTGTTAAAGGCAGTAGTTCAACTGTGTTCATTTTTCTTGTTTCAAATGTTGCGAGTGCATTAGCAGATATTTTAATTGACCATTCCATGTCCATAATTTCTAAAAATCTATTTAATTTATCATAATTTTGTATATCTCCTTTCCGAAGTGACATTCCTTTTAAAATATTAACACATTTTTTTAATTGAATATCCTAATTTTAGGGCCAAAGACGGTACGTTATAAATTGGACGAGCCGAAGTGTCCTCTTGAAAGATGCAGGATTGTCTGGCCTATCTTTTAATACAGGCCAAACCAGCGCGGGTTCAACCTTGGCAATCATAGATATGCAATTATATTTATTTTCGTCGAACTGACAAATATATTGGTGCGTCATCGCCTCTCACACCGTAGGTCCTGGGTTCGATTCCCGGGCAAGTCTCTGGGTGTGTTGTATTGTCCAATCAAATTACAATTAATTAAAATGATTCACCAGCTTTTATCGCAACAGACAGGTATTTTACAACAGCAGTTGCCTTACTATAAGTATGAACCTTCACCTATCCTTAAAAATAACTTGTGAAAAATATATTGGGATCAACCTATTATAACAGATAGACCAGTTCAACATAATAGACCGGATATCATTGTAATCAACAAGGAGAAGCAAACTTGTTCGATCATCGATTTCTCAGTGCCCCTGGATGATAATATCGGAAAAGCCTCCAAGGAAAAGTTCTCAAAATATCAAGACCTGCAGAAATAAAAGACCTATGGAAACGCAAAGAGTTGATTTAAACCCATGTTCATATCTGCAAATGGTTATAGTCCACAAAAAGCTCCCTACTCACAGTTTTGGTCAGACAATATGAAAAGTTGTTTTTGCATTTTCTAAAGAAAAGATTTTGAGAAAATCAGCTGGTTATTAATAAATTTTTCTATAGTGGTTTTTTCGACATATTCGAGGTGGCAAACATCTGGAATGTCCCACGTTTTTTGTCAGGGAATTTTATTTTCGCGGTTTATTTAAAATGTTTAAGTTATTATATTAAAAAAACAGTATCTATAAATTTTTCACATGTCGGCCAAACGTCTATCTACTCACTTACGACTGAATTCTCGAAAAGTCACTCGGACAGGTCGATTTCATATCTTATTTTCAGCATTATACAAAAAAAATTTTTTACAGGATAATCCGTATTTGTGTAGTGACGTCATTCATATTTTTTTTAAATGGGATACCCTGTATATTTTTACATTTTAATAATCTCCTTGAAAAGCTGATTTCAGTATTACACTTCTTGATGTCTACACTTCTTGATGTCTAAAAGATCTGTAACCACTTGAAAATTTGATTTTTTCTGGTAGCAAAACAGATGAAAATCGAGAAAAAGGGCTTACATGTCCCTATTCTAACTTTTTGAGATGTACCCACCTATATACAATGGCATAAAAAATATTTGACAGGATTATCAAAGATTACGTCAATAGTTTTGATCACCCTGTATCAAATATTTTTCATGCTATTGTATACATCTCAAAAAGTTAGGATAAGGACATGCAAGCGCTTTTTCTCGATTTTCATTGGTTTTGCTACCATAGCCGCCTAAATACACAAAAATCAAATTTTTAAATAATTATAAATTCAAAAACATATGAATGACGTCGCTACACAAATATGCATAATTCTGTATAAAAAAAATTCTTGTATAATGCTGCAAATAAGAAATAAAAATCGACCTGTCCGAAGGACTTTTCGAAAAATATCAAATATTTCTCGTCTGGTGTACCTCATCCGTGGACACACTGTAGATTAGAACAACTAGATAAATTAAGATTTGTCAAAAATCTAATGGAAAAAAACATTCAATAACAAATAATAATATATTACCAGAGGTCCTACATATCTGTAAGAAAAAACTAGAACTTGACTTTCTAGAAGAACGAGAAATTAAGAAGCATTCTGTTATCCTCAGTAGACGCTATTAAATGAACAAGTAAATCTTGGAACCTCTTTACTTTTGAACCGTCTTTTAATCTAGAAATTTGTATTGTGAACTTTCTTTTAAACTAAAATAGTTTAACTTAAAGTGGTTCAAAACAGATGGTACCAACATTTCAAAAATAAAGGGCCTCTATTCCTATTTTCTATGGTTACATCAATTTTTTTATGATCTGACATTGTCAATTGAGAATAATTTCTTGTCTCCTGAAGTTGCAAATTTATATTTATAGATAAGTATTATTTTAAATATAGTGGAATTTTTGAATTTTATTTTATTTAAAATCTTATTTGGTGTCTCTCTTGTAAAAATTTTGTGCTTCTACGTTAAGCCGTTTCGGCTGTGAGTTGCTCGTACAAGTCATTATAACTGAATAATTTCACAAAATCGTTTCACACATATTTTTACACACTTAGAATGCCACAGTTAATTGAAAACAGTTCGAAAACACAAGACGTCACTGCTAATGTAATACCTAAACAAATAACATTCACACCAGAGGGCGCTTTTATCAGTGTTTTTGTTTAACGCCACAGTTAATGTAGAATAAGAAAAAATACACAACCTGATTTGAACATACACTGTGGCGCATTTTTTCAAAAGTAGTTAAAGTAGGTACGGTTCGATTCGTCATAAGACAAGCAGACCGAAAATGCAATAAAAAATTGTCGCGGCCTGCAAAATGCGTCACAATTTGAGTATACCGCCACAATTGAGTCCTATTCTCACACAGTGCGCCACAGTTAATGTAATACATACACACACACACACACACACACACACACACACACACACACACACACACACACACACACACACACACACACACACACACACACACACACACACACACACACACACACACACACACACACACACACACACACACACACACACACACACACACACACACACACACACACACACACACACACACACACACACACACACACACACACACACACACACACACACACACACACACACACACACACACACACACACACACACACACACACACACACACACACACACACACACACACACACACACACACACACACACACACACACACACACACACACACACACACACACACACACACACACACACACACACACACACACACACACACACACACACACACACACACACACACACACACACACACACACACACACACACACACACACACACACACACACACACACACACACACACACACACACACACACACACACACACACACACACACACACACACACACACACACACACACACACACACACACACACACAGACATCATCGCGAAAATAGTCAAAACGGATTCAGGGGACCTCAAAACATAAAAATCCGTCGAAAACTCGAAGTCGAAAAAAATCATGATTCCTATACTTTCCTTATATCTGTATACAGATAGGAAAGTAAAAAACTATATTTGTCTTATATTTCGCCAATCGATGATCCTCTATTATTGCTATTATTCTATTATAGTCCAAGAGCCCAGTGCCTCCAGACATAACTTATTTTCTAAAGGACAAAATGTGGGGCCTCAAGTAGAGTTTATATGTGTATTGAATGCCCATATGCCTGCTAAGTTGGTTAGACGGCCAATTCACGGCCAATACCAGGTGAGAAAGGTAACTAAAAATAGGGTTGATTTTTATACATCTCTACAATATAAAAATGAATCGCAAAATGTGTTGGTAAGCGCATACATACATAAACATACATACAGGTGAAGCTAATAAAAGCGTGTTAAAAATTTTAAAAGCTGCCTATCTCTGTCTTGTAGAATCAATCATAAAATATGGGTTAGTTGTTTGGGGTAATGCTGGTAGTACACTTGTCTCTAACGGCCTTATTACATGGATAAAAGTATCATAATACATAAATATTAATATTAATAATAAACAGTAGGTAATTACAACTAATATTACAACTTATTTAATATTAAAATTAATTAAGAGTAATGTAATAATTAATCAATAGTAATGTAATAATTAATCAAGAGTATTGTAATAATTAAATACAAGTTTTTGGAACATATTAAATGGTAGTGTCCAGTCTACATCAATACAAGTGTTAATATTATTTGCCAATTGGAGCATGGTCACAAGAGGTGACCTGGCAGTGGTAAGAACTAAAGGAATATTAAACATACATGGATGTCTCATTCTCCTCCGAGGTACATTAAATCATATTAAGTATAGTAGCTCAGGTGAGTTAATTTTATAGTTAATAATAAATGGCCTTTATTTGTACCAAAAATACAAAAAATATGTAGAAATGTACATTTGCCTGGGCGAGATTTAGCCTAAGGCTATTCTTACATCTAACCCTATAAATTCTATACATAGTTTAAATAATAAATACATTTTTTACAATAAGCAAATTCTAGCAAAACATTTGAAAAGAAAAAACAACTACCTAATTACCAAATTTTATAGTTAATAATTTTATATAAACAAGTCAACATTATGATATTTCTTCTGGTGTGAAGGGAAGGTATATTAAATTCTTTTCTTAAGTTTGCAGTTCTAACAATATTGTAGTCTGGATATATATGGAGTTTTTTGAAATAAAGATATCTAAGAAATTTATTTTGTATTTTTTCAATCTCATATAGATTAGTTGGATGTTCCCCCATCCATACCTCAGCTCCAAATTCAAATTTTTGTCTAACTAGAGCATAATAAAGAATTTTTATAGATTCCATGTTAGTAAAACTTCT